>JAYKAV010003272.1:337657-363411 GCA_035582835.1 Phoebastria nigripes | reverse complement strand
TGCTGGGTGGTGCTTGCACCGGGCACTTTTCGGCCTCCCATGCCCTGCCAGGTGCATGGGAAGCTGGCGGGGGGAGCATAGCTGGGGTGGTTGACCCAGCTGGCCGATGGGGTATTCCATACCATGTAACATCATGCTCAGTATAAAAACTAAGGGGGGGGGGGCCCTGGGGTCCCAGGCTCTCGTTCGGTTCGGCGGGTGGTGAGCAATTGCATTGTGCATCGCCTGCTTTGTATGTTGTTGTTGTTGTTGTTGCTATCACTGTTACTATTACTGTTCTACTTTGTTTTATTTCAATTATTAAACTGTTTTTATCTCAACCCGCGAGTTTTCCTACTCATGCCCTCCCGATTCTCTCCCCCATCCCACCGGAGCTGGGGAGTGAGCGAGCGGCTGCATGGTGTTTAGGTGCTGCCAGGGTTAAACCACAACAATATGATATATAATAATTACACACATATTATTATATTACCATTTATAATAATTTACATTAAACTCATTTTTTATCATTAATCCAGTCTAGTGGAGTCTACAGTCAACTTCAGTACTGGCCAAAGACGTGATATCACAAATTCAGGTTTTTCAGGACAGCCTGTTGACCTCAAACGCTGCCCCCAGTACATGTTGCACCAGCAGTTGCTGCGTGACTTTAATCACGGTGTGGGCTGAGACCTATAGAGCTGGCCAAGGGTCTCCGACGGACCCCGGTCTGTGCAATCAGTGCACCCAGTTGCCTTTGTGGGCAGGGGACAAACCTCTCCGTGCCTCAGTCTCCTGCAAAGTGCCGTAATATTCCTATTCCCCTTTGTATTTATTAAGTTGTCGCAATTTGTGAGCACAGCCAACTTTATGCAGCTGTTATTAACCAGCTGGTTATGATTGGGATTGGTGAGCGTAATGCACTACAGTGGTGCCAACATCTAAAATGACAAATGAAAGTTCAGACTTCTGGCACCGACTGCTTACATACAAATTTATTTCCTGAAATGATAATACACAAACAATAGAAACAAAACAAAACAAAGCAAAACAAATGATGGTTCTAACTGACAGTTGCTCTTGTACTTCAAAATGAAAGCATATTTCACTGAAGTGATTTTGCTGTGAGACAGCATCTTTCAAAAATAGCTATTGGAAAAGAACTTTCCATTTGAAATAATAATCACATATATACCTGTGACTGAACTGACAATGAAAGAGAAGGCCTTGAGATAGTCATAAACCTAAGATAGATTAATTTGTCTGGCTATGATACTGTTTTCCTACACTGCCCTTGCAAGACTGAATTATGCATCAGGTGGTTACATTTCATTTATCTGATTGCTTCCCTCTCTCTGCCACCCACGAGCAGCGTAACCGCAGCAGTACTAGCACAATGGCACATGAGCTTCTGATTGCCTAAATTGCAGTAGATTTTCAGCCTGATAGAAAATACACAATGGATTTTCTTATCATGCCATTCACTGTCCCAAATCTAACAAAGACCTGGTTTCCCACTTATTTCTTACCGCTTTTTCTGTTTTTCTGTTGCAGTTTTGTTCTATATTTGTCTAGCTTTTTGTCATGCTAAGCGATAGACAATCACTGCATGACAAAATTTCTCAACTGCAAATAGCAAATCAACCGTAATTATTATTTTTTTGCTAAGATTATTTTCCTGAGATGCCCCCAACTCTTATGAAAATGAGAAACTCGGGCTGCCTGGTTATATATTTTTATAGTTGTCTTCAATGACAGGGATTCTGCTGTGCTATGCATAAGGAAAGAAAGATACTGTCAGTGCTAATGTGCATTCGAATTATCAGGTACCCTCACGGCTCACGAGCCCGTTCAAGGTGCAGGGACACAAGTATATGCCATTTCCTAATGGCAGTGCGTAGCTAGTGTTTTGAGCTTACATGAGAATAATAATAGCATTTGTCTTCCCCGGCCTCCAAAAACCCCCTCTGTCAACCCAAAAGAGGGTATCACCATAGCAAAGAGTGACAGAGATGCTTTTTTGAAACCACGCATCGCCGAGTCCCTCTTCTGTTTTGCTCTGTTGTCCTGCTGCAAACGCAGTCAAGGAGCGTGTAGAGAGCCATTAAAACACAAAGGAAAGAAGTAATAGCCAAATCCCCAGTACGCGGCACAGACTGGGGACTGTCACACTGGGATGAGAGGAGGCACGTAAAGGATGGAGAATACATAAGTGCCAGTTTACTAAAAGCATCATTCAAAGAACAATGACATCTTCATCGGGCTTCGGGCTAGGTCCAGATTGCACCCATGAGGCCTGAGCACAGTGTTGGTAGTTATTATTTTTCAACATGCTGCTTTGACAAAGTATCTGAACCCCAACCTTCAACAATGGTATTTTTCTGTGCAGTASTGCCTGTTGAACAAAGAGCATTACCCCAAATTAGAACGCATTTTTTATGAAACAGGTTGTAGCAAGTCTACATTTTCAATTAAAGAACATTAAAAATGATAATTAAGTACAATAAACATATTTAAAGCCCACCTCCATCCATCTGATAGAAGAGTTATCAGTGCAAGGATGTTGACCTTTCTCTTCTCTCTGGATGCCTTCTCACCGAAGCAGCAATGGGGTGCAGTCAGTGACAGGAAAATGCAGAAACACTCCAGCAGCATCTGTCTGCTGAAAGAAAGACTTTAGTGACTCCCCTGGAATTACCGTAAGGACAAAATTAACCTGATGCTTTTGGCACACAAAATATATATTATATTCCTCAGGAATAAAAGTCTTCAATGAAGAAAGACTTCAATGAATGTTTGTAGGAATTTTTAGATATTTTCACAATAAACGAAAGGAATTATAAGAAGTACCTTCTCCCTCTTTAGCATTCCCAAATATGTATCTGTTTAAAATAAAACAAAATTAAACATATTCAGAATGAAAATGTTCACTGTGAGTGCGTCTGTGGGATGATAACACATAAAAGTGAGCATCTGTATATTTTGATGCATCTTATTTACACCGAGGGAAGACTCTGGGAGTGTTCTAAAATCCTGCAAAAAAAAATTAAAGGGCCTTACAGTTATGTGGAATTTCCAAGAAAACTGGCCAAAATTTTGTACCTGAAATGCAAATTCATTGCAAAAATAYGCTACATACTTTTTCAGTCATATCAAATATGCAAAAATATGGTTGTAAATTGAAAGTAAAGCAAAACACAGATACACCATAATCTTCATTCTGGTACCATTACAAGGACCAAAAGGCTGAGAAGATTGCATTTTTACTTTCTATATTCAATTTGTTCATCTTTTTTGCTATGAATGAGACACCCATTAAAATATTACAAGATATTTAGTAGGTGATCTAAAATTATTAAAAACAGGATTAAAAAAAAGCATTTCCAGTGCTTGTCAACATCAGTTTTCTTATCAAATTTAATACAAAATAGCTAATGAGGGCAACTCAGCCCCACTAACGCTGTTCAAAATGCAAACTTGATTTTCAGAATACTCCCCTCCATATTTAATACGGTGATGATTACAAGAAAAGCTATGCTCCAATATGTTAATTTCATCTCTGTTTTTCTGCTGATGTTACTCTTCATTTGAAGATTACTGTCAACCTCTATTCCACRGGAGATCAAAGTGAGGCATCCAGTTTGTACCAGATGCCATCATACAAAATTACATTTAAGAGATCTCCAATGTAATTAAAAACTCTGTATAAACCATCTCAAAGAGAAAGACATACTGTACCAATTCTCCACTCTTTAAACAACTTCTGGGAAGGTGACAAAATGTGACTTAAAACTTATGCTAAACGTGCCATCTTCTTCCTTTGAAGTCCTAATTAATTACCTTACCTGAAAATCACTATAAACAGGAGAGGGCAGATCTGCTTTTGCATACTGAGATATCTGCGTTCTTCATCCCCGCTGATGGACAGGAAGACCGTGGCAAGCTCTGGTAAACAATTGGATCCTGGACAAAGAATTGCAGGTATAGAATATGCCCATGGTACTGGATTTATGTTGGAGACATATCCTTTCATCAAAGGCTGTCATGTACCATGTAAGCAGCTGAAGTCACACAACAGGTCTTGCTGCCTGGTTGCACTGCCCTGACCYGAGAGGGGAGTCCCAGTCAGAAGCGGGGCCTTTGTCTCCCACTGCAGTGCTGGGAATGTGTGAATGCCAAATGCCAGAGGAGAAGAGATATAGATGGACCAACCCATGTTATGTTTCCAAAATCCAGCCCAAAATAACACCAAGAAGAAACCAGGATGCTAGAGAGAAAAGCCTCTGTTTCAGAACTGAATCTTGTTTAATTTAGCTTGCAATATCATGGGTTTTTTCTATCACTTTATTGTAGTTTTTGAACAAAACCATTGTTGCCTGGTACTAAAGCTCAGAGGTCATGCAGAGAGCAAGAGAGAGCCCAATACCAGCCAGGCCACACCAATATATGCAAGGTAGYGCAAACAGGTCCAGGCCTCGGAGTCCAGCTGTCATCCTTACATTCCCTCTCCAGAATTGCTCCAAAATTGTCTCCCCTGGGCACCCAGGAAGCCACGAGAAGATACAGAGAGCCCTGAGACCCCAACAGAAACACACCAGTTTCATGGGACATAAACTGTCACCGGCGTATCACCGCGTCCTCAAATAACTGTCGAGAGTTAACTACCAAGGTAAGGTTGTCTCCCACTGACTGCKTTTATTAAACAACTCACAAAGGTACTGTATTGACTCAGTACCATAAAAGGCACTAATTGAAATGCATCCAGCTGATGATGATGCCAAGAATATGACTATAAGCAGCTTCTACTGTTTATAGACTTAAAAAAGATGAAAACATCCGGTCTGGCATGTAAAGGGGCTGCCAAATCCATCCTGGAKAGCAAGTAATAGAGTTGGTATTCATTAACCCTTCTCTATTGGCTTTTTTAATAAAATGAGATACATCTCGGTCCAACCTACAAGCAAGATTTATTTATTTTTAAATGCAAAGAAATGGAAAATACAAGGCACTTGGCAAAGTATTTCTTTGAGTACCTTGGCAGCTTGTCATTGATAATGGAATTGTTGTCTGATCTTCAGTCGTTTGCAATCTAGTATACCCACAAAATCTACCACTTCTTCTTGCACATATTTCTCCACAATGTGCCTATTTACCTTCCCAAACCAGGAAGAAATACATTAGATGATCTAAAGGGTAGCCCTTAATGCAATTTAAAGCCTTGCAAATTGATTTTCCTTAATGAACTTTATATCCTGACATCCTGTCGTTTTTCCTCTAGTACATTCAATTAGGCTATAATCAGTTATTAAGGGTTAGATAATGGAAACGTGACATCATCCACACAAGGCAGAAATTTTTGCAAGAGATTAATTAAAATCTAATTTTCATGCAAGACTAGACCATCTGAGCCAAAAGGTGCCTATGATAATTGCAAAAAAAAAAAAAAAAAAAAAAAAAAAAAAAAAAAAAAAAAAAAAAAAAAAAAAAAAAAGAGAAGAAAAAAAAAATCCCAGAAAACCCAAGATGGGGAAGGGAAGAACACCTGGCTTGGGTAGATGCTGAGATGAGAGAGAACCATAACATGTTCCTCTTGGAGGTATAAGAGAGAGAACCTTTGCACGTTCATTTAAGGAATGAATGTGCTGTATTCATCTAAACCACAGAAGAACAAACATTGTGAATCGAAGCATTTCACTCCATTCCTGTAAAAGAGCTGAATACATTTCTTTGTGGATAAAAAGCAAGAGCCATTCATGCTATACTTTCAGATAGACACACACACATTAATAGCAGTAGTAGCAGTACTTAAAGCAGAGAGGCTTTTGTGGGGTTTTTTTAATACTAACTTCTGATAGAGAGGAGCTTTGGGCTCACAATATGTATCTAATCTTAACTGAGAACACAGCTCAGCAATTCCACATGTCCCATATAAAAGAAGGAAAAACGTTGTTATTCTGCCAAGAAAATTGATCTATTTATCTGATGCAACATCCTCTGTCAGCATTTCTGTACAGCTCTCCCCACTCAATATCACTGCAGGATGTCTGTAGAGGATTCAAATCTTCAGAGGTCAATATGTCAGGTCCAACACAGGGTTTGTTTTTCCTTCCCTCTATTTTTTTAAAAATAGGCATATTCTAACTATTCTTAAAACAAACTGAAATATAATGGTTATATTAATGACTAAGAACTTTGTAACAGTAACAGCATCCATATTGCTGCAGTAATTTTGGGGACCCTCATATTTCAGAACTAAAAAAAACGCGACTCAATAGAAATAGCCAACAGAGCGCATAATAGTTCTAACATTCGTTACTGCTTTTCAAAACAGCATCTCCAAAGCATGCCAACCTATGAGCAATTTTTGGGACATTACCTTAAAGGGAGGTGCTAGAGGTAAAAAAAAAGGTTCAAAGCCTACAAATAGTCCTTGCTCATGTAGCTAATCCTCAACTGCCACACCTTGTGGTTGCCTTATTGGCCTCACCTACTGACTCTATTGGATTTTGTCTCCATTTATGTCCAGGAAAACAAGAGCCAAGCCTGAGGGTCACAATGTTCCACAAAGATCTCTTTGTGGGGTCTGGGATTTGAGTTGGTTCTTTTTTGGTCTTTTGACTCTTTGTTGGCTCTTTTCTGTAGGATTAAAAGTAAAACTCCAGCTTTTGTCCAGGTTTTCACTTATTAGATGGCTTTGAATCTGCTGGATAACTCTTTTTCTCAAAACAATTTACAGAAGCTATAGCTTTCATTCAATTTAAAAAATGTGTGCTCGACATTACATTTTTTTCCTTGAACTTTCTAGGCTTTCTTTTTTCCCCAAACCTTCCAAGCATCCCAGTAACCATCTATAACCATAGTCTTAATTAAGAAGAAAACTGTTTTGGATCATTAGTCTAAGTCTGTTTGGAAAAATTGTTACAAAATTGTAACTGAGGTTTTCAATGACTGTATTTCTTCCCCAGAGATAAGGCAATTAAAGTCGTTTCACATAAAATCAACCTTCTCCCCATTGCCTCAGTGTAGGTGTGCAGAAGTAAGAACAAATCAATACAAGAATCTATTCACAGGGAAAAAGGAACAAATATATCTTTATAATTATAATATGTAACACATTCCACAGCTGCATGCCTCTTGTGAATAGTTCTGATCTGAATGTAAATACATGCTTTATGCTGAGAATAATTTAAAAGAGGAACCAGGAACACACACGGAACGAGCCAGTGCTTTCTATATGTTTTTAAATATATGAGCCAAGTGATTCGTATTTTCTCTGCATTCCCATGATATACTGAAGAGCAGCCTATGTTGTAATGTATGGTGCAATGCAAATATAAAATAAGAACCAGTTAACTGGCCAAGAACCTGCAATCTCTCCTTAAATCCACGCTCTTTATAGGCCTATCAACATTACCTAACTCAGTTATTAGTTAGGTGAGACAGAGAATATATCACACAGGGAAGACACCTAGATTTAAAATTAGGTTGGTCAGAGTACTAAAGACCAAAGACGAAGATTTCTTTACTGCCTTCATGTTTGCCCTACACTGAAATGAACCCATGATTCAGCGTTGGGGCTGCCTGGGGCATGGGTAATACTAGGACAAGTCTGAGAAACTTGTTCAGATTTGTTCAATATTCGCTTAGATGTGCAAATATTGCTTATATCCATTCCCTCAAAACTGAATTCCCTCAATCCATGGAAACACCAAATGAGAAAAAGCCGTCTTTGCTGTTTCTCAGTTTCCTTGCCTGGGAATTCCACTCTTAGGAGTTTGCTTATCCTCTCCTCCTCAACTGCTCCTAAGCCACACCACCTGGAAAACTCCACTTCCAGAGCAGTTCATGCTTGTCAGCTGGAGGGGACATGCCCTGTGGGCAGGCTAGGACTGTTGGAGGAACAAAGGTGCATGAAATATTCCCAGACCAAGCCGCAGGCCATTCCATTTCATCTACAGAAAGAAAATAACTATTGAAAAAATATGCAAGGCATTGAACACTTTCAGAGAAATTGCTATTCTTCATAATTATTTTTTAATTTACTCTCTGCTGGATGAGAACTGAGGCCCTGGTCTCCTAGTCAGCACAAACTTTGCATTTCTTGATCTGCATCTGGGGCTTACTGAAAAATGAGCATGTTGATTACGCCTCTCGCCCTCCACTGCTCAGCCCCAGCTGCTGCTCTCCTCATGCAGTTCCAAAAACTAAAATGCAGAACCATTTCCTTACTTATTTTTATTATTTATTTTGCTTATGTGAGTTCTCTCATCTCCTTTTTCAGCTCCCTGAATATTGCTGAAAGGAGCGAGCACTACACTTTTGGTTAAGTGCCCAGCTGCGCCCTAAGGCATGTGCAGGGCCATGGGAGAGGGAGACAGCTGGGGCAGCGCCACCGCGATCTAATGATGGTAACAAGCCCCAAAGCCCCAACTTTTATAGTTCTCCACTCCCACCTCACGCTGAGAGTAATGAAGTTACTAGAACCTGTGAGGAGAGGAAGCTGGGGATGGGGAAGTAAGGGAAAACAACTATTCTGTGTGCCCTCGCTGACCCTAATCCTTTGCAAAGAAATGCTATGTTGGGCGAGACATACTTAAAGGAGCTGGGGCTCCCAGAGGTATTCTTGTTTGCTTTTCACAGCTCTCCCAAGAGGAACTCAGCTGTGTACACCACCTGCCAGGCAAACTACTCCCATATTTTCCTTTTCAGTCAACACATCGGGATCTGCCCACTCTCCATTCACAAGAAGATGGGTCTTGTGTGCCCGCTTCCTTTCACTTCTGTTCTTGAGCTACAGCCACTGCAAAACCAAGGCAGGGAAACACCTTTCCTGATCTGTTGATAACTATTCCACCATGCAAGGCTGACATACCCTCTGGCTGAAACAGGTTGACAAAGAACAGGAGTGGCTCAAAACACACAAACAAAAATCCAGAATGAAAACTTGTTCTTCCCTCCCTACCCCATCCTTTCATCTCACCTAATTCTAATAATCTTGAAACTTTGTGAGAGCGTCTGGACCACAAATAAACATAAAAATAGCAGAATACTACTTGATGGAGAAATCTATTTCGAATAATGTTATTGGGTTTTGCCATGGAAAATTTACTTTTAGGCTGCTAGTGAGAGCAACTCCCTGCTCACAGATGATTCACCTTCAGCAAGAAAGTTTTGCACATCAAATAGCATCAGTCAAGAGGCTTTTCTGCATGGCAAAACTCGCTAACTTGTGATTCACTCTGCAGGGGATTAACTAGGTGCTTCAATGGTGTTATTGCCATTCCCCTCTCTCCGCCCCCAGAACACATCGGAAGCTCATCACCTTCAATAAAAACACTACCCCCACATCAAAAAGTCCTACCTGCTCTCCTACCATTGATCAGCTTTGCACTTGTGCAGAAGCCTTCTTTCGCTTTTTCAGTGTCATTTCTCCCCTCAAAAAACCCGATACTTTCTACAGCATTGATCTCTGGTAGATGTTTCCGTTCCAGAGATCCCCGTTTTACCCGGTGTTGTTTCACGACTCGGCAGGATGGCTGATTTTTAATCAGCCTAGCAAGTCACTTGGGTCTCTTACTGCCTAGCAGAGATTTACTTTAGGATTTTCGGTTTTGATGAAAGCACAAGTGGGAAGGAGCAAAGCTTCCGCTCCCTTTGTAATTAATCACAGGTTAAAGTGTTCTACGAATTATCCAGGCCTCAGGAGAGACCTCACTTTTTGAATTTTCAGCAAAGCACACAACTTAAGACATACTTTGCTTTGTGTATTTGGCTAATAGAAGCATTAGTCACTGAGCTGGAGATTTTTTTTTTTTTTCAAAGTTTGGAAATAACCTTGATAATCTGTGGAAGATGATTTTCTAACATGAGCTCTACCTTTATAACTTGTAGAAAATTTGGTACTATTAAGTTTATACATCATGGCAACCTGGTAAGGTACAACAGAAAATTCAAATAATTGTGTTTTTCAAACCAAACACTCAGATTTTTTTTTTTTACAGGGGGATGGGCGGGAGAGTCACTCAGCACATTAATTTGCAGGGAAGCATATGGGTGAGGGTGGCATTACAGCCAACGGCAACTCTTGCAAATTTATCAATAAATATCACCACGGCTTTTAACATCCTTCCCTGCTATGACTCCAGACTCATCTCATTGTTCACACCACAGTAAGAGGCAATTGGTTAATACATATCACTATCATAAGCAATACTTCAAAAGGTGTTAAGTCTCCCCATATGTGCCAGTTTCACAGATCCTAAGGAGACTGTCTTTGTTTTGCTTCTTATGAAGTACTTTTAAAATCAAAGAAAAGTCTACTGAAAAAAAACTTTGAAAGATAATTTCGCTTAAATAGTAATCTATTTCATTATAAGTAATAGGAAAAAAAGAAGAAGAATTAATCCAGCGTTAGACTATTCTCTGCTACAGCAGCAAAGCCATTGTCTGCGCTGCTGTCGTGCCATGGGCAGCATTCCCCAAAATGGGATCTGCAGGGAAACAGCTACGTCAATGCCTGAAATCCTTCTGGAGAAGGAAGGAACAACTGTGAGATGGCCAGTGAAGGTTATCTCAGAGGTACATAAAACAACATATAAAATGCCAAAAAGCATCATTTTTGGTAGTTGAATAAAGTTAAAACAATCTAGCCATCTTCTGTCATCTTTACACACAGCCAGACAAAACAGCCTTTGCTCTGTTTCTCTAGAGCAACAGCAGCAAAACATGTCCCTTTAGGGAATTTAAGGTGCAAAACTATATTCCCAGCAGCTCTGTGGAGAGATATACTACCTACCCTCTGGCTTCTTAAAAAATGTCAATCAGAATTAATGTAGAGACTCCAATCTGTCAATTTGTTCTCTTACGTATTCAAGAGCCATTTTAGAATACCTGGTTGCTGGAAAAAAAATTAATCTGACTATGTGACTACAGGTACAAAGATACAAATGAAAAACTTCTGAGAATATAAACATTTTGGAAAACTGTTCAGGGAGAGAAAAAACCCTACTATGACTTATGCGTTATGCTTTTATTAACAGTGCAGAATAACTGTCCTCTTCCTTTCTTTCCTCTTTCTTATCACCAACAGCTCTTGTCTTTAATTAGACTTTCTTCTTAAATTGTTTTAAAACACAGAAAAGGTACGAACACTGACAATAATGTATGAATGGAATTTCAAACAGTAAAGCATGAAATGCAGAAATATGGAAATACTTTGTCTTTCAATTGCCTTTAACAAAATGCTACTTTTTCTGTAGATTGGTTAATGCATGGTTTACAAAAGGAATTCAAGAGATAATCTTAATTCAGTAATACCGGGTCAAGTCCTATGGCTTTAAGGTTGCTTAATAAGGTTAAATAAAAGGGAATGTAAAGCAGCTATGGCTACATCTGAAATCTCTGAATAGCTCCAGACATACCTAATGGAAGAACTTGGGCCCCAATGAATATCAATAAATCTATTTTATTTTTAAGAAAAAATTAAGGAACATTAAAAGGACATCAATCACACTTTTTTTAACAGAGTATTATAGAGTGACAATTAAAGATGTCCCACTGCATCGTAGCACAGCTTAAATCATGTTTCAGAGTCTGAGTGAGTATCTGAGGTTGTTACTGAAATTATTTCTTCATTGCATTAAATCTAATCTTTCAAATAAATTTTGTTTTATACTAGCAAAACAATCAAATATTTTTATTATTTTAAAACTTATCTTTATATTTTCTGTAAATGGTGTTAAAATAAACCAAATTTTTTTAATAAAAAGCTACGTTCTAAATGAATTTTTTAATTCATGGAAATATTAGAGTGTGATGGAAATTTCCAGGTTTGACCATTTCTGTTACTTTAAAAACAAAAACAACAACAAAAAAAGGAAGATCCAGTAAGATCAGTTTTTCCAGCAGACAGCTTGGGCTTCAAACAAAAAAATCAGCATTAACAGCAGGTACAAGGAAATTAGTCACTGTCTCCAAAATGTATTTTTGCTTCTTACATTGCTGTGATACCAAAAAGAGTTGCATTACAACAGGACCTTCAGGTCTTAGGGGTTACAAACTTCTTGCTACTCCTGTCTAATATCTTCTCTGCCCTGAAGTTAGCTGGGCTGCCAAGGGAGGATCTTGCATGGAGGAGCAGTTATATGATTTGCCTCCTGGGCTCAGGACAGCTGTTTTAATAATCTAAGGAAGTACATTCCCCCTTTCGAGTGCTCATCATAACGGCATGTTCGGACTATGTTTTTCATACACATTTCATGATTACAGCATTAGTCGATGTTGTAAGTGTAAGTGTGGGGTGTGGGGGAGTGTATCTCCTTCTCACCAAAAACGAACAGTGACACGTTCTTCAGCTTCTGACAAAAAAATAAATATTGGCCAAGTAGTTCCCTTTAGGGTAGTGTGGTTATCACAGTTCTCAGGTTATTTGCTTTTTGTACAAACATGTCTATCCCATTTATCTACCTATAAATACTATCTTCCTATCCTGTGATGAGCATTTGAAGGCCCCTTACCTGCAAGAATTGCAGAGAAAAGAGATAATTTCCAGTTCACTTCCATGTGTGGCATAGACCTATGTGCCGAGTTGAACAGCTTTGTTTCTATTTGTCTTCTTTCTCTTTCTAAAACCTAAAATCAATTTGTTGCTTTGCGCATTCCTGAAAAGGCACAAGTTGTGCAAACTACCTTCTGGAGATTCCAGCAAGGACAGACCACATATCAAGCCTGTTTTAGAATCATAGAATCATAGAATCATTAAGGTTGGAAAAGACCTCTAAGATCATCAAGTCCAACCATCAACCCAACACCACCATGCCCACTAAACCATGTCCCTAAGTGCCTCATCTACACGTCTTTTCAATACTGCCAGGGATGGTGACTCCACCACTTCCCTGGGCAGCCTGTGCCAATGCTTAACCACTCTTTCAGTAAAGAAATTTTTCCTAATGTCCAATCTAAACCACCCCTGGTGCAACTTGAGGCCATTTCCTCTCGTCCTATCGCTAGCTGCTTGGCAGAAGAGACCAACACCCACCTCGCTGCAACCTCCTTTCAGGTAGTTGTAGAGCGTGATAAGGTCTCCCCTGAGCCTCCTCTTCTCCAGGCTAAACAGTCCCAGTTCCCTCAGCCGYTCCTCRTAAGACTTGYKCTCYAGACCCTTCACCAGYTTCRTTGCCCTYCTYTGGACACRCTCCAGCACCTCAATGTCCTTCTTGTAGTGAGGGGCCCAAAACTGAACACAGTATTCGAGGTGTGGCCTCACCAGTGCCGAGTACAGGGGGACAATCACCTCCCTACTCCTGCTGGCCACACTATTTCTGATACAGGCCAGGATGTTATGGGCCCTCTTGGCCAGCTGGGCACACTGCTGGGTCATGTTCAGCCGGCTGTCAACCAGCACCCCCAGGTCCTTTTCCGCCAGGCAGCTTTCCAGCCACTCTTCCCCMAGCCTGTAGCATTGCATGGGGTTGTTGTGGCCAAAGTGCAGGACCCGGCACTTGGCCTTGTTGAACCTCATGCATTTGGCCTCAGGCCATCGATCCAGCCTGTCCAGGTCCCTCTGCAGAGCCTTCCTACCCTCGAGCAGATCGACACTGCCGGCCAACTTGGTGTCATCTGCAAACTTACTGAGGGAGCACTCAATCCCCTCGTCCAGATCGTTGATAAAGATATTGAACAAGACCAGCCCCAAAACGGAGCCCTGGGGGACACCGCTCGTGACCGGCCGCCAAGTGGACTTCACTCCATTCACCAGGCAGAGGAGATGGGGTGGGAGTGCCGCTGTTGGAGCACAAGGGTGCAAGAGTGCTAGGGTCTCCAACCCTGGGCTGGAAAAGCCAAGGAAGGGAGACCTTGGTGCAGATGCACGGTTTCAGGCAGCTGAATATGGGTTGCCCAAGCTTTCGGGCAGCTTTTGCTTCCCAAGTGGTGAGCTCTGGGCTAGCTAATTATAAAGCAAATTTGTTTAGATCTTTACAATAATACATACCACCAGACTATGTTGTAGACGCACCCTCAGTTTCATTTGATGCCTAAATGCCATTTACATGAATGAAAGCTACTTTATGACTAATATTTCTGGGCCACACCTAGCTAAATGATTACTGCAAGTAGTGCTGGTCATCTTGCAAACGCAGTGATTGCATTTTACTCACTTTATTGTGGGCAATTCTATGTACGGTTACGTTTGATGAGTTTATTTTTTCCGGAAGGAATAAATGAGATATTTCTGGTTGCATCCCCTCCCAAGAGGACGCCAGCAAACAGTGAGGCCAGAACAATGATGTCTCAGATTCAAAACTTCAGCTACAAGCCACAGCTGTTTCACTTTACAAAAGTACCCCTGGACAGACTGAATCCAGTTCTTTTTGGTACTGCTCACCCATCTCCCAAGGGCCACATGTGAATCATCTGTTTCCTAAAGACTGGTACGAAAAGAGGGTTGGAGGCTGACTGATCTTCTAGAGAGGGAGCTTGGAAAACACAGGTTGTCACCCAAGTTTTTCCAATATATCCCATCTCTTCATCTGCCTAATATGCCCAGGAAAAAGAGATGCCTTCTGCTATGCATTTCCAGCACAACAGAAAACCTGGACTTTGTACTTACCAGAGTAATGCAAATAAATGGAATTCTTAAAACTGTGTTTTAACTTTTTAAGTCCAGCAATAAAAAGAGCCAAATATCCCAACAAGTTAAATCATCATTTGTCTTCTGGAAAAACTTGCAGTAGTTTTCCACAAGCAAGTCTGTAAAATTTTCTCTAATCTCTTTTTTTTAGGAGCTCTTTTCCACCTGCTTCCATTTTAATGTGTCCTCAATATCAGTTATTTTTACTTCAGCTCTAAGAGGCAAATAACTAGGATGAACAACAGTTCTTCCCTTCATAAACAAAAATATGATATTGCTAGTGGAAGAAAACATAGAAAATTGCCATAAAAATAAAATCTCAGCAAGTGTTTTCATTTGTCAAACTTGCTCAGCAAGAAGGTCCTCAGTAAAGAAAATACAATCCATAAAACCAGCATCAATTATCGTAGAGTGTAGGCACTAGGCTGCATTTGTTCTTAATTTTTGCATATCGGAACATGATGATTACACACGCTCAATCAATGGGGAAGCAGCGAATTCATAGAAATGGCAAGAATCCCCATCTCTTGCTGGGCATTGTGGAAGTCTATGAAATTCTTCAAACTTGTAAACCTCTGAGTTGAAACACTAAACTGAATTAATCTATACCACTGACTCAGTAGTGATGGAACAGCTGATGTTTCAGGAAAATATGAGGAAGTAGGATGCCTTGTTACTGTGTTTGTTCTTCACAAAGATACGTCCTTCATGACCTTTCATTCCCTAATTGGTTTGCACTCTGAAAAGTGCACTTATCTTTGTCCTGGCCTTGAGCCTTTCAGCGCAAACGTTGTTACTGGTGCTGCTTTCAGGCTGCATGCATTCCTTCCCTTAAAATGAGTATATCAACTAGGACTGAGAAATAAGACAGAAAATGTGAGTAAAATGCATGTTTTCAAGCCTAGATATCTTTAATTAGCTGCTTAAGGCCACATTCCTGATCTCACATCTAGGAAAATTAATTAGTAGGATGGCCAAATCCATGATTAAAAGAGTCATGCACAGAGTATGTGGATGCAACTTGACAGTCTAAAATACTACTACTATGCTATATGGAGTCATGCTGAACAATTGGGATTTATCTGGAGTACTTCAGTTCCCATTGTGGTAAACCAGTAATATTCTATTTCAACAAAGAATAAATGAAATGAAAGGAAAGGAGGAAGGAAGCTGATGGCAAGGATCTAACTGAAAAGAAGACAACAGAAAGAGATGAGACTAAGAGTGGAAATGACAAGAATTAGGGACTTGTTCATATCAATTCATGGAAATGGCTAAAAACCAAAAAGAAGCCCTAAACAGAAAGCAAGGGAAAAATAGCAAATACGTAGATGGAAATCTACAAAAAACTTAGGAAAGCTCAGAAGTTGAGTAGATTTTGAGCATTTCTTGCTTAAAATTAAGCTAAAAACTCAGGGGCTTTAGCTGTGTCCCACCAGTCCTTTCAGAGCATACCTTCATTCTCCCCCTTCTTTTTTTAAATTCATCTTTGTGATGCTGAGCTCAGCCCTTTTTATTAAAATACACACACGTGGCTTCTGAAGTGCCATCGAGCAAATGCTGGAAGCCAGTCTACTCACTCTACAGTAGAATAAGAATATCTACAATAGATGGCTGGGACAATGAAAAGCAATTTGTAATTGTTCCAAACATCCATTCATCGATACAGGAGGCTCAGGCTGCTATTGAAATACTAGGACTTATAGGATGCATCATATGTTGAAATATTCCAATGACATTGTTTCCAAGAGAGGTTTACTAATGTACTAGAAATGAGCAGTATGCTCGCCGCTTTCCTCAACTGTGGTAATCTACTTCACACTGACCTTCAGATCCAATTAATTTGCAGCTAATGGAACGCTATGTTCAAAGGAATTCTGAGTATTACTTGAAATTCCCAAATGATGCTGTTAGCCAACTATCTTGGAAGGGCTGATAAGCAGCACGAGCATGGGGGCTACTGGTGGTGCATAATTGAGTTTTGCTTCTAACATATGCTGCTTGTATTTTGCACACAAATTATATTTTAAGTTTCTTAAAAGGGTTCGTGGGTTTTTTTTCCTTTGGTACGAAGGCCTCTGTGATACCTCTTAATGTAAAACAGTCTCATGAAAGTGCATTGGCTCAACCTTGAAATGACCCTGAACATCTTAGTTGCTCCAGATCTAACTCCTCCTCTGAGTTTGCTCCACTGCTGAGAGCCAGCGGTGAGGTTGGAGTCCATCGCAAGGCAGCAAGTAGACTTCCTCAAGACTTATTCTTAGGGAAAACTTGGTGTTATAGATGTGATACTTCCTCTAGCTGCACAGTTTGGGCCAGGTTCTCAGTTTAGTCATTTCACCTTGTGGCTGGGATCTCAAGGTGAAAACGGAAGAGTCCTTTTTTTCTGGCTGCAGCTATCAGCCGTCTTCTTGGGCTCCCTAAGAGGGGGTGTGTGATGTGTCACAGGATAACTGAGGGACATCTCCCAGTCTGCACCAAATAATTTAATCTATGGGATTTAAGTCATAAGGAGAAAATGGGAGTTACAGTCGTGGTGTAACTGGGCATCAGGGCTGTGCCTCTGTGCCTTTGTGCACTCCCAGCACACTCAGTCTTTAATCCCCTGGGCGGGCGAGGACTTCCACAGCCCATCTCTGCATAGATGAGACAGCCTGAGATGAGACAAATTTAAGTCAATGGACTGCACTGAGACGAGGTGATTGACTAAACTCTTAGCCAGCTTCACAGGGAAGCGTTTGACTAAGTGTCAAAAGAGCTCTCCAGGAGGGGATTTTGGACTGTCCTGGAGATTCCCCCAGGCAGCTCCTGTTGTGCGTAGACCAACTGATGCTTAAATGTCCTGATTAGTACCATAGGTGGAGGCTCTGCAGTCCCAGCATCAACCCCAGGCAGCTGCTGCTGCAGAATCGACCAAACTGTACCTAGATAAGATACTTATAATCAGTCAGCAAAAACTGTTCCTGCAGAGTCAGGAGTGAACAGTCACACAGACCAGTCCTTTTTTTATGTAGCTAAAGCAGGAGGGGGTGTTTTGTGCCTAGTTTAAGGTAATAAATAGCAATGGATCCTGTGTTCGCTGTAGTGGTGACATAGGACCACAAGGCAGGTTTGGGGAGCCTAGTTGGATCCCGTTGGAGACACCATTGCAAGGACCTTCATGACCAACTCTGTCACCACCTGGAAAGCGATTGACCATCCTGTTTGAGAGGTATGATCCCCACATAAGCATTAACCTATTCAAAATATTCCAGCAAAACAGTTTTGGGGGTTTTGTTTGCAGAGTATCCACAGCAAAGACTGTGGTGCACGGGCTCCTGTTACAATTCAGCTACTTGTTTCCATCTCCCCAGGACCAGATCCTCTCTTTCAGCAGCAGACGGGAACAAATCGTCTCTTTAGACAAGGAGGCAGCTATGGAGCTGCACTGCAGCCATAAAATAAATCTCTGCCATAACATTAGAGAAGGTAAGGTAGAGAGATATCCATAGAAACTGCTGTTCCCTGCACAGAGTTGTCTCCCACACCCTGGTGCTCAGAAAGATCTTCCTAAGCCACACTGTCCATATACAGGAGACACGTAGCATCTCTGACGGGTCCAGTATTAACCATTCACCCCTTTTTCTTGGCGAAAGGGAAGAGGTGTTTTATCTTCTAGCATGAGATTTACCCAAAGGAAAACTTTTACTGAGTAGGAAACATTACAGTTCTGTAGCTGTATATTTTAAACCTGGTTCCTAAGTATTCAAGTCATTATAAATCCACTGACTTCAGCAGAGCTGTGCAGAGTTATGCCAGCTATGAATCTAGCTGTTCTCTGTTTAAGTACTTTCCAAGCATTAAAATTCTTTTAAAAGTAAGTCATCCAGGTGATGTTTGCCTGCATATAAATCAATTAAGACGTGAAAGGTTGTATGCAGGCATGGGGATAAGAGGGGAACAAGGGGGAAGAGGAAGGAATATTTCCCTTTTTAATTTTCAAGGTAGTTTTTTCCCTCCAGTGAAGACAGTGTCCTGTCTTCAGCCCACTTTGTTCTATGTACTCAGAGCTACCCATTCCGTAACACACACGCTGTCATTAAAGGTTCATCAGGATTTATAGCATACAACCTTAAGGTTGTATTAATTGTATATTGCTTTGTGAAATGGGAGCTTTGCAACCTGGAGTACTTATATGATGAATAGCCTTCGTTAGGCTCTGGTAGAAATACAATTTTGAACCGCTCCTCTATAGTCTTTCTAATGAAGTGACTAGTTTAATTTTGGTTTGGTTTTTTTTTTCCTGAAATAGGCTGTCAATGAAAGGTATCAGCCTTTTAAAAATCCACTTTCCACATTCAAATTTTGAAAAAAATTAGAACTGCATATTCTTATAAATCAGTGATGCCCTCCTGAATCTTCTCTGAAATATTTATTGTCAAGTGGTCACTGAACTGTGTTTTCTTGCTTATATGGGCTAAACCTCAAAATAAGGACTTGCTTTGTTTTCACTGTTAATCCCAGGATCAAGGTGGCACCATGAGAACCAAAATGTTTCTCTTTTGAAGAATTAACTCTGCTTAAAAGCACACACAGAATCATTCCTATTTTTCCAGGCATCATCGAGACTCATGGCAGTTTTCAACATGAAATACTCTTAACTGGAAATATTATACAAGATCTGTGCTAAATTGACTGAAACTGTTAACAGCGTAAACAGCCGGTCATGTATTAGCATCTTCAGTTGTGTTTAGCCTGTCTCTGAGCTGATCACACACCTCCCAGTGAAGATAAAGGGGCAGGTTTTAGGACCCAGCTCAGACTAACATTGAAATGTTATTTCTGATGTGGTTTAAAGGATTAACACAGCTTTTTCAGCAATACAAATAATTTAATAAGCAGCAAAATACTCTCCAATAGTCACACAAGTCAGGGAGCACAGTGACCAGGGTCAGCTGAGAGCCCAGACTGCTGAGCAAGTCCATAGGGGTGAGGAAGGTCCAAGGTCCATGTACAAAGCTGGGATCACATTGGGATCAGGGCGATGCATGGTCCTGCGCAGACACAGCTGCAGCATAGCTCAGGCAAGGACCAAGGGTGAGGAGCTGAGCTGAAGTCAAGCCTTGAGCAGAGGTGGAGACACCCCACCACTTCTCCCAGCTTTGTCCCACCACTCTTGTCACAGCTGTCTGGTCCAAGGCCATGGTGGCTGCACCGTATCAGAGCTGGCCCCAGCACAAGCAGCTTGTCCACTTGAATGGGGATAACATTAGCTGTGGATGCTCCATCCCTGGAAGCGTTCAAGGCCAGGTTGGATGAGGCTTTGAGCAACCTAATCTAGTGGAAGGTGTCCCTGCGCATGGCAGGGGGGCTGGACTAGATGATCTTTAAGGTCCCTTCCAACCCAAACCATTCTGTGATTCTATGATGATTCTATGAACATTTCTGTCCTGAGTTTGTACAGTGTGCTCCTGGACCATGATCATATCTCTTAAGATCTGAAACAACATGAGAGCAAAACCAGCTTCTTCCCAAAGGGTAGTGAGGCCAACAGACTGTATAACTCTTAGTTAAGGTCTCTAGACATAGCAAAAGCTTTGTGCTGGTCCTCTATCAATAGGAGATTCGATACTAATAATTCTTAAATATACTCAAGACTTCAATAGAATGAGCTATTGTTGTGGTTTAACCCGGCAGGCAGTCAAACACCACACAGCCGCTCGCTCACTCCCCCCTCCCCTCAGTGGGATGGGGGAGAGAATCGGAAAAAAAAGTAAAATTCGTGGATTGAGATAAAGACAGTTTAATAAAACAGAAAAGGGAGAGAAAATAATAATAATAATAATAATAATAATAATAATGATAGAATATACAAAATGAATGATGCACAATGCAATTGCTCACCACCCGCTGAGCAATACCCAAGCAGCGATCACTACTTCCTGGACCATGCCTCCTATTTATATATTGAGCATGACATCACATGGTATGGAATACCCCGTTGGCCAGTTGGGTCAGCTGTCCCGGCTATGCTCCCTCCCAGCTTCTTGTGCACCTGGCAGAGCATGGGAAGCTGAAAAGTCCTTGACCAGCAGACTACTTAGCAACAACTAAAAACATCAGTGTCTTATCAACATTCTTTTCATACTAAATCCAAAACACAGCACTAGGAAGAAAATTAACTCTATCCCAGCCAAAACCAGGACAGCTATTTACGAGCAAAATATCAGTARGTTTACTGATTTTATATAAAAAAGAAAAAATCAAAGGATTATCTTAGGATTGTTATTACTATCAACCCAAAAACAATCTTAAAGACTAACATTTCATATCCAGTCAGAGTTTGAAAATGCATTGAAATGTAGAAAAAAATGGTTGTAAGAAAAAAGTAGATGTCAGTTAGGCCCGGAGTACATACATCTGAGTTGAATAATGGGAACCAGGGTTTCATAAGAAAGCAATTTTCCTGCTAGGTATGGACTATTCCTGACTTGGACCCAAAATCAGGAAAACAGGATCCCACAGCTTGATTTATAACTAAACCTTTAGGATGTTCCAAAGAGTGTTAAGGGCTCTGGTCTACTGCAAGGTCACCTTTACTCTTCTGCCTCCTGGTTCTGGCAAGGCTGGAGGGAATGCTGCACTTACAGCAGCTCACGGCAGCTGAGGTCCATCTGGTTTAGACAGTGGCAAAACCGAAGGACTGCTCAGACTAATGAAACACTTAGGTGTTGTGAAGTAGTCATCACAAAATACACCAATTAAAAATAAGACAGCTTAGCAGAAGGTACGTGGAAGAAGAAAAAGTGAAAAGAAAACCATAAAACTGAACCAGGAATACTGATCAACTACAGTCAATCAAAATGGCTTTAACTGGGAATAAATATTTGCTCCATATCACATGAATCTGGCTTATAGCTCTTTCATTGACAATGTAAGAATAAGTGAGATTTTCCATTTTTCTTTGCTTTTCATTTTACTTATCCATCATAAATTGGCTACTGAGACCATAAATGTCTTGCCTGATAATAATGTTTTTCAGTAGATACTCTTGTGAGATCATATTTATTGAGATATCATACACAAACACTCAAAGAAGACAAAAAACACCAACAGATATAATTCTATTGTCTAGGGAAAAATAGCACTGCGCTCAAGAAAAGCATTTAGTTAGAAACTACAGATTTCCTTGTTGAGTTTTCAACCCTAAAATTGCACCTACAGGTTAATGACTGAAAATTCACAGAGCCTTGAAACAAATTTCAAGTTGAATTTCCCTATTTTCCTTTCCCCTGCACCTTAAAAATGAGTATAAGAACATGAGGAGCACGAGGAAAGGTGAAGGAAGAATTGTAAAAGTATTTTTGTTTTAGAGACATTTATATCACAAATGAAGACTTTTGCTTTTTCTCAGTTATACTTTTAATCTGGTTCTGAAAAACTTGAGACATGCTAAAGGAGGGCTAGATAAAGGAAAAAATCTCTGAAGTTTCAGATTTATCTTGCACAGAACTTACTCAACCAAAAAAAACAGAGGAATAAAATCACAGTCCTTAGCTACATGCCCTTGATATTGATTCAGCTCACACGAATCTGCAGTGAACTCCTTCATTCCTCAGCAGCACTGGCCGTGCCAAGCGCTTTTGTGACAGCTGGCTCTTAAAGCTTTAGTTTCAGGAATCTTGTGAATGTGTGAATAGATCAGTCTTGTTTTTATAAAATGGCATTGCTAACCCTGATAGTTGCAGAGAAAAGCTTCAAAATGTGACCCAAGTGAATCTTAAAGTGTTCAGAATCTAATGATAAATAAAAAAGCCCAGCATGTTTATTAGATTTCATCATTCTCCAACTTTCGGGCTCAGCAATATCATAACCAGAAAAATAGCACTTACACAGCTTATGTAAAAAGAAGGTAGATTATTTTATGAAAAGGTAAGGACTCTTCTAGGTTCCGCTCCCACCTCAGCCGCCTGCATATCCTTGACCGTGTCCCTTACACATGCTCTGATCCAATTCTGTCAATGTGAGCCGAACACAGGGAGAGCAGGGTGTTGCCTGAAATCATAAACTGCTTTGCCCCAATGCACATTCCTGTTAGCGTGAATGACCTTCCTGATGGTTATGACAGTCTCAAGACTCTTGCACTAGTTTGTGAATCATGTATCAGGAACAGTATTCATTGCCCATGCAGCCTATCAAATACAACCTTTGGTTTCCTTTGAGCTCTTTGTAAAGACATAGTTTTTATTCTGCTGAGTGTAACTTGCCACTAAGAATGTCAGACTTTATATTTAAAATGCCATCTCCTTTTCCCCACTATTCATAAACTCATATTCAGTATTAATCCTACTGACCAAGGACTGTTTTTTATTGGACCCTTAAAATATGCCATGAAGCCTGGAGTGTGGTGAGCACCTCTAAGTGTATTTGTAAAACAACATACGATTAATGCCAAGTAGAGACCCACTCTGCCCCTCAGAAACAGCATTACCTCCGTGTAAAAATTTGTGCTTTTGTTTTATCTCTGCATCTCCCAGATATGTCTGGGAACCTGAAATTTCCACACCAACATGTTGGGAGAGACTGTTCCCAGAAGATTTTCTGGTCAGGATTGTACCCACTGAAGGTTTGAGCAGTTCATATATACTTAGAGGTGCACGTGAAGTTGATTATGCTCCTCCAAAACCACAACTCACATATTACTAGTTGTAAAATCATAATAACACTACTTTAAATTCCGGGAGCGTCTCCACCCAGAATAATACTTGCTGATCTCAAAGGAGTTCTGAGAGCCATAATTATTGCAATTGTCTGTGGGCGTCTGTCTCAGGAAGCAGGAGCTCTGCAGTCTCTGCAGCACGATTTCTTGGTCAACAGCACCATCTACCTCTAACAACCGAACACTGGAGCAGACCATGCTTCGTTAGTGTACCCTTGCACTGCTTGTTTCCTTCTGCAAACCTATTAACAGTTATGTTACCACAAGGTCTCTTCTGTATGTAAACCAAGGTTTGGAAACCTAGAGCCAAGGTTTTCAATTTCTATAGCTCATAAAGCACCCTGAAATGGCCAGCACAGTATAGTTATCCGAGTCATTACTGGGAAACTGGCAGCACTAATCAGACACTGCAAAAACCACA
Source organism: Phoebastria nigripes (assembly GCA_035582835.1). Classification (NCBI taxonomy): domain Eukaryota; kingdom Metazoa; phylum Chordata; class Aves; order Procellariiformes; family Diomedeidae; genus Phoebastria; species Phoebastria nigripes. Next base: position 339,684 of record JAYKAV010003272.1, on the reverse strand, counting down.
GCTTTGTCCCAGTATGTGYCTGGGTGGAAAACAAGGACAAGCGCTGTCTAGTAAAGATGASTCCTGATTATATTTTTTTTGTGTCAGAAGACACAAATATGTAACTCGTTAATTTGTTGGACTTTTTACAGAATATATCTGTTCACAACAAAGAGCAAGGAACATTCCCCCTGGCGAAACTACCAGGTTGAGCTTTAGGATGGAGATGCTCCAAAAAAACAGCGGTGAGACTGCAGTGCCATAACCACAGTAACAAAAAATGCAGCAGTATCTCTGGGTGGGATTGATATCTGGAGTAAGACTACCAGGGACCTGGGGTATTAGCTGGGCTGTCAGTGTGTGCTGCAGCCTGGGATCACCATACGGGCCACGCCGTTAGAAGAAATGCAGACCAGCCGTGCTATACACTCAGCTACATCAGACCTCCCTCAACAGGTTGGCATGGGAACCAGTATAAACAATCATTTCTTGATGTGATTAGCTGAAAAGTGGTACAAAATACCCACAGGGAGTACTGAAAACAAATATTGTAGACATAGTATAGCCATAGTATCTCCAAAGCAGTGGTGGTCATATGATGTTTAAATGTGCGTTGTACAATTTGTGTACAATTTGTTGTACACATTTTTGAAAGCTAAGATTATTTTTTTCTTGGTGACAGAAAGAACTTAATATGCACTCTGGTTTCCTCAAGGAATGTGGTCCAGCCCCTTTTCTTCATCATGATTATTGCATATCATAAGGAAATGTTGGGAAACTTGATTAAATATTTTATACTCCAGTCCATTCAGCACTCTGAATGCTTTAACATTTCAATAGGCCAATGCTCCTAACGAGCAAGGAGGGCTTGTCTGTATAAGGGAGCTGAGGAGACCCTAACTTACATTCTTTCACCTTCAACTCMCACCTTGAGTTTTCCTTTATAACCAACACAACCTTATTTAAATCAGTGCTCTCCCTCCCCCCATTGCTATGGCCTTGGTCTTCAGGTGATTTCCTGATGACCAGCCCCAAGCAAGAGGCGCAGATGATGGCCTCGGTACTTTGTTATGGGAGGATTTGTTCAGAGGAGACCTGCAGGAGGGGGAACCTTCTGCACCTACCTGTTGCCTCCTTACATGGCGAGGTCAGGGTAAGACACAGTCTCCCTCCTCTGGCTGCTTGTTTCTGTGGTGCTGAAGCACAGAACATATTTCTGTTGCAGGTCTCCATGTTCTCCTTAATCACAACCAACTTCATCCAGTTCCCACTGCGCTCCCTGAAGAACTCAGACCTGGGAGCATCATTTCCCCACGTAAAAAACAGTCCCCTCACCTCAAAAAAACCCCAAAAATCCCCAAACCTGAAGGTAAATGTATACATAATTTAAGGTTCTCATGCACTGTAGTGAGAGAAGCCATCTATCTATTATGCAGCTGCCAAAATACATTGGAGAAAATTTAATGTGGCAAAGCATTTATTGTAATGAACTGCATACAGCATTTCCAATAAAACATAAGGGGAAGAAGAAAGCTAACAAGCATGCAAAGGCTGGGGAAGAGGCTGTACTGTTTTGGGAGTTACTTGTTTAAATTCCCAGCCGCCGAGAGACAGTGGTGAGAGCGGCAATTATTGATTCAGCACCGCCACATGCTAAGCAGCGGCAGGCAGGATGCGACGGGGAATGGAGATGCCTGCTTTCCCACCGGACGCGTGAAATACGGCGCTTTCTTTCCCTGCAAAAAGGTTTTATTAAAGCTGTCGGCCTGCTTTAAAATAATGACAGGTGTTACACAAATCAGCAGCCTTAGTTTCTTACTTAGCAAAATGCCAGAGCCTGGTCTAATAGCACAAACTAAAATATGAAAAATATAAAGAAATGTCACAACAGGATGAAAATGTCCAGCACTGTGAGGAAAAAAAAAAAAAAATCTGATTTGCTGTTGTTATTAAGGCACTGCGAGACTGTCCTGGTTTCAGCTGGGATAGAGTTAATTTTTTTTTCCTAGTAGTTGGTATAGTGCTATGTTTTGGATTTAGTATGAGAA
>JAYKAV010003272.1:190089-337402 GCA_035582835.1 Phoebastria nigripes | reverse complement strand
TGAAGGAATTCCTTGTTTTGCTTTGCTTGCGTGCGCGGCTTTTGCTTTCCCTATTAAACTGTCTTTATCTCAACCCATGAGTTTTCTCACTTTTACCCTTCCGATTCTCTCCCCCATCCCAGCGGGGGGGAGTGAGCGAGCRGCTGCRTGGKGCTTAGTTGCTGGCTGGGGTTAAACCACGACAGAGACGCATGGCAGCAATTTTAACATAATAGATATAAATACTATGGATATTTTAATTTACAACACCCTGAGCTGGACAGGCAAGAGAAATTTCCATTTACCTCATCCTTGTAAGGTATTTTAGCCCAATGTCTGTAACTGGTTAGGAAAATGATGACAATTGTAGACAGATTCTAACAGAGCCCTGGAAAAATGACAAAATCTTTTCACTGAGAGGAGGAGACAAACTGCAGAGATTTTTTGGTAGAGGTTTGCAGTCTGAAATATTGTCAGCCAGCTTGCTCTTACCTTTGCAGGCTGCTTTCGCTGGTAAGTCTAGGCAGTTTTAGCACTGATAATTAATGATTTATAAAAAATAAAGTCACGTGGGGTCCTGTGAGGACTGACATCGAGTAGCTAAAACCAGCACCGAGAAACGCCTGTGGCTTGACCAGCCCCTCTGCGCTGGCCTGAGATGTCTGTGCTCTGCACAGGCGTGGGGCATCACAGTACCCTGGGACTCCACTGCACAACCCGTCAGAAGCAAGCTGCTCATCAGCATCCGCGAAGCATATTCTTACTATAAGCACATGATTTCAATGGTATTATTCATATGCTTTAAAGTCAGCATCTTCTTTAATGCCTTGCTGAATTAGGGCTTCAGTGCAGTGACACAAGTAACTCTGTGAATGGTGATATAGACTCCTATCCAGCGATTTCCAGCATGCAGAGCAAATGGTACTGGCTGTAAAAACCCATCCGCTCCCTCACTGAGCTCGTATGTCATGATGCATCAAGGGTAATGGAGGAAATCGAGGAGAAATAAGCAGAGCATGCACAAGGCAGAGTGGCAGAGCCCACCGTAGGGCTCTCCATTAGCAGTAGCTCCACGCTCTGTTTCAAAGCGTTCGCATGTGCCCAGCCGTACCAGATCGTTCAGCCAGCGGTTTGACTTGGCCTCTGGGAGCAGCTCCAGGAGGTGGTGCAGCACCGTCAGAAATCCTCCGTGCCTGGGCAAGTGCCGAGGCGGCGAGCGGAGGTACCGCTTCCACCAGCACCACCTTGGAAAGGGCAGCAGAAAGGCAGCACCATCCCAGGCAGTAGCTGAAGGAGATGTCTACAGACTGAAGCTTTATCCGTCCTCTCAAATCACCTTTTTTTCTGCTGAAGAAATAACACTGCTGAAAGCAGGAGGAGCGCCTCAGACAACAATACTGTGCTCCTAAGGCAAGGTCCTCAAAAATCAGCATACTGTCTTCGTCCGAACACATTTGCACTGGATCCAAGAGAAGCTTCCTACCTTGCACAAAGCTATTTTCCCATGCAGGTTTTAATTATCCTACACAAACTTCTTCCATCAGAAWGTGGGTTTTAGTGCCCACTGTGCCTTATCTGCAAGGTTTTAGCTAAAGGATTTTCATGTGTTATTTTCCAGTTAAAGAATTTTTAGCAGTAGTAATAGTAGTTGTGGTAAATGAGTCTGTTTTCCAATTCAGAATAACCATTCTTACCTGTTTAAAGTGTTTCAGTGAAAAACAGCTGCTGAAGGGTTCTTTTGCAGCTTATTTCCTAAAACCCAAGAGTATGAGGTTTCCATCACAAGAAGGAATCGCTGAAAAAATGAAAAATTTATTTCCTTAAATTAATATGAGCTTACTCAAAACTCTACCCAAATCAGCTGCCCCATAAAAGAGAGGAACCCTACTGAAGTGCAAAACTTTCTCTCCAAAAGTCACATGTGTGTAGAGGGAAGCCCCCTGAGTTTATTCCACAAAATGCTGTATTCTGTCTTGAACCACATACCATGTGAGACGTTAAAGGAGAATATGCTCCCCCCTAATAATCCCATGAGTAGCCTTGGGATGGGACTCACAGAAGTTATTTGGTGTGACAGAGGGGCAGGGGGCAGATAAAAATTTGGGGCACAGCATCCAGTCCCCCTAACCTAGTAGGGTGAGCTGGGACCCTGGAGCTGTTGAGCTCTCTTCTTGTTTGGGTTTCTTAGCATTGCTAAGGCAAATCTATTCTCAAATCTTGATGCAGACATCCTGAAAAAAAAAAAACTCAAAAATGCATTAAATAGATCAAAACTGTTAGTGCTCTTAGTATTCTTTAACACACTGTGAGAGACTGAAATTGTTTGTTATTGCTAAGAAGGCGCAGCGTAATTCACTCACCATTTACATCCGAGAAGCTGCTGATGTCTTGAAACTGCTGTGGCTGTCCACAGAGTGCCACCACGGTCAGGAGCAGCAGTCACTGAAAAACCCCACGGATTTTCTTTGAGAAAGGCAACTTGTAAATTCAATCTCTGTCCCTCAGGGATCAATACTGGTGCCAATATTGCTCAAAGAGTTCATTAAATGTCCTGGTTGATGGGGTAGAGTGCACTCACATCAAATTCACCGATGATTCATAACTGGGAAGAGATGTTGATATGCTGGCAGGTCTGGTCATCGTTCAGAGGGACCTCAACAGGATGGAAAAATGGGCCRATAGGAACCTCCTGAAATTTAATAAAGGCAATAAAGGAAAGTGCAAACTCCTGCCCCAGGGGTGGAATAATCTCAGTACATGCTGAGGKCCGACCAGCTGGAAAGCAGCTTGGCAGAGAAGGACCTGGGGGTCCTGGTGGACACCAAGYTGAACATGAGCCAGCTGTGTGTCCTTGCAGCAGAGAAGGCCAACAGTGTCTTGGGCTGCACTAGGAGGAGCATTGCCAGCAGGTCGACGAGGTGATCCTTCCCCTCTACTCAGCACTGGTGAGGCTACACCTGGAGCTCTGTGTCCAGGTCTAGGCTCCACAGTACAGGAGAAACATGGACACACTAGAGAGAGTCCAGAGAAGGACCACAAATATTATTAAGGGACTGGAGCATCTGACATACGACATCTGACAGGCTGAGAGAGCYGCCACTGTTCAACCTGGAGAAGGGAAGACTTCAGCTATCTGATAGAGAAGACCAAGCCAGACACTTCACAGACGTGTGCAGCAAGAGCATAAGAGGCAATGGACACAAGCAGTAACAAAGTAAATTTTTATTAGATAGGGCCACATGTCAAAAAAAAATCCATCATACTGATAAGCTTCACAAAATACGTCCACAGGATCAAAGCCTGTGCTGATGGTCACAGAGCATTTCTAAAACTCTTGCCCGAGTTTTTTTATACTTGGTTCTTACATGTCTTTTAAAAATCTGACTCTATGGATCTAATTTTATAAAATCCATAAGAATGGCGTTAATGTAGAATTGATCCTTTTAGAAACAATTCTTCTGAATAATATTCCTTTATGACCGCAGTAAGAATCTGTTCAATGCTTATCCAGGTGCAATGCTTATCTAGGAAATTTTTCTCTCAACTTTTTAATGGAAGGGGTAGATTTGGATATTAACTCAAAACCAAAAAATTTCCCAACTGAAGTGGATGAGTAGATCCAAATGCAGCAGTCTCTGCTTTATCACTTTGACTTTGACCTAGATGTCCCTTAAACACCACGTTTCTTTGTTACACACTGAGGTATATCCCAGCCTGTTTCTATCTGAGGTGAGTCTTGTGACGTGATGGAAATGAGCCTGAGCTTTGGAGAACAATGATATGAGGTACCCAGTAGTAAAATTGGATCAGGCACCGTACTAAGTCAGGAAGAGCAGTTGAATAACTGGAATGCAAAAACAATGACATTTTTAAGAACAGAGAAGGGTGTGTTTGCCATAATTTTTCACTTCCTTCTCACATGAATTTTCAATATTTTGGATACATTTGCACATTTGAAAAAATCAAACTTAAGAAATAACACAAGATTGTTCCTTTGGCATTTTAGGAATAAGAGGATTGTCACTCTCACTTGTGGACAGCTCCTCTTGTCCTTTAATATCCAGCAGTGTGAATAAGGGAGAATATGCAAAACATGAGTTTTACACTAACAAGCAAATTACATTGAAAAGGAAAGGTTTTTCTTCACTTAAAATGGTGTTAAAATTGCACTTAAAAATTGGGTTCTTAATTTATGCTTCCTTCATGTTTCTCAGGAAAGACACTCAGAAACATGGACTGTATTAGCACTAGATACTCCATTCTCCGACAGAACCAGAAGCTTTTAAAATGGAAATAAAAAAGCAATGTGAACATAGAGTTAAATTGGTTAAAGGTAGGCATGGTTACATGCACGGTCATATTGAGTTAAATTAGTTCTGATTTAACGCTCTGACTTTGCACAGTCTTGACTCAAAACCAGTCAAAATATGTAGTTATGAATATTTCAGTTTAATTTTGGCTTGTCAGGTGGAAAATTGCCTGAAGAAGCCACAAGTACCTGCTCAAAAGACAAAGACTCAAACAGACCTCACAAAGGCGACTCCCCGAATGGTGCCCAGCTCTCATTATCGGTGCTCTCCGTGTTTCTCTCCCTTCAAAGCTAAGAATACCAATCAGCTTTAATGGTTGGAAAGAATTATTCAGCCTGTTTGATAAAACTGCCTTCAAGCCACATATAGGCTGTGACAAAGTTTTCTAATTAAACAGTTTCATTAAGCAGCAGAGCATACCTTCCTATATCCCAAAGCTGCCAGCTCAGGGCCTGATCCTCCTCCCACTGAACTCCAGAGGAGCAGGATCCCTGTATTTACATTTCTCCCTGTTCGGGAGATTTTAAAAATCAATAAGCAAAACTTATTCTAAGTCTCAAAAAACATGCATTCTCTTTGGGATTCTCTGGGCAAATTACTTATTGATTTTTCTCAGCACATACTGCTGATTTTCATAGGTCTCAGATTGTTTGGGTTTTTTCTGGCATCTTGTCATGTAATCATAAAAATTTTCCTCTGGTAATATGGATATAACCCAAATTTATAATGTGTTTGAGTCAATATAAACTTATGCTGTCTCAGAACACCAAGGTTATAAGGTTAGTATAGCTGGAGAGTACATATCGTTGCTAGATGCATGTCAATCACTTCAGGAGAAGAGCCCAGATAGAGACACAAACCACCCGAGATGGACACATACCCATAATGTAAAGGCAGGCATGGGAGGGAGGAAGGTGAGGCTCCTGCTAGTCGCGTGATGAAGGCCTTTGAATAGGAGAAGCTCAAGTCCTCTGCCTCTCACAAGCCCCATCTCGGGCCATGTTGCCGTCCCCATGCAGTGCTGTAGTTCCCACCTGCCTTCCCATATCTGCCATTTTCTCCTCTGAGTGAGCCCTAGCTCCAGCCCACCTGCCAAGAAGCCAGTGCCAATGAAGGAGGAGAGGTTTAGCCCCCTCATTAAATTAAGTCCCCGCTACTCTCATCCCTCTTCACTGTCTCTGTATATGGCCAGAACCAGAAGCGCTGGAATGCCATAGCGAAGTGTCCACCTACAACCTTCTTCTGATCTCAACCAAAGCTGAAAAGATTAAAAAAAAAAACACATTTTGAGAAAGTTGATTCCTACTAAAATGTCATGCTTGTTCTTGCAGAGGTGAAAGGCCAAAATTCCTGTGGTGTGAGTCAGGAAAGCCCCAGGGACGTCCGGATGCAGCTCATGGGCAATTCCCCACCCTTTCATGAGCAAACCCTCTGGAACCAGTTATCAGGTTGTCACTCTCAGTTGCTCCCTCCGCCTGTCTCTAACACATTTGTAGACTTGTTTGCGAGAATTTTCACCYGAATTGACAAATTGTCGTTCTGTATTCAAAAGGCGTGCTCTATGCGTCTCCCATCCAGTCCTTTGACAAGCCCAAGGAAAGCCCTTAGAAAGAYTGTCGTCACGCAATTGTACGTGAAATAATTTAGTGAAAATGAGATTTGCAATCTAGAAACCTTGAACACTCTAATTAACCTTCCAGGAGAGAGACTCCTCTTCTCTGTATTTTCAAAATAAATGGGAACGGCACACAGGTAGATGGCAATCTCCCCGGTAGGCAGGAAAGTCTGCGTGGCTCAGGGAGAATTTTAAGGCTGTAAGCAAGTATAGGTAATAGATTGAAAGAAAGCATGTCTTCCCGCGTCTGCTGGTGCTCAGCGTGAGTAAGGAGAATAGGATCTGGTTTATCAGTGTTGCATCTTTCCATCACATTCTTCCAAGTTGTGCAAAATGCCTATTTTAATTTTCCTTAATTCTTTCATGAGGAAAATCTACGAAATTTTTGCCAGCAAGAAAAGTTCATGTTTAAGGAGATTTTTTTCACCTTCCTCATCTAAGAGGAAAGAAAAAGGAAATTTTTTTCCATAACAACATCTTTGGTGTGGCCCTCCAGCAATTGTGTGTCCACTCTCTGCAGATTGCTTTATCTAGAGAGAGCCTGTCATATAGGGAGAGCTAATGTATCAGACAGAAACAAGCTGCAGCGACCCACACACTCACGCATATAAATAATATAGAATATGAGATGTTTGTATGAGCACAGAGATTTCTGGAGGGCACTTTAATATTTTGTTTACATCTAAAAGTAAATACAGTTCCTTAAACAGCTGCCTCACGATCCCCAGCTGTTCGTAAATATAGAAAGAAAGTGACATTTGCTTCAAAACAGCTAGTAAATTATATATCTAGAACAAAAATATAGCAACTCTGCTTAGATTTGTACCGCAGTGCAAACTTCAGCTGGCGTACAGAACCGCATTGCGCATCAGTGGAAGGTACRCTCGCTTCCCCGCTAACAACCGGTCTGGAGCATGAGGTGGGAAGAGGTCAGACTTTTCTTCGCTGAACTCTCCCAGCAGCCGACCCCTATGAGACTGCAGCGTCACTCCTGAGCTGAYGCCTTGCCCAGCACCCTGCAGAGCAGCAAGCCGTGGTCGGGCATCCTGCTCTCCGGGGGACCGCGTTGCCGAAGGGAGCGGTCCCAGAAGCGGGCTGGGAGGCAGGGACTAACCCCCATGACACCTTGCCATCGCTGTCTTATCTCCAAATGCCTCAGCACAATGCCACCGAGCGTCCAACATTACCTGCTGCTACGAGGCCCTTCACAGGGTTTCCGTGGACCCTTCTAGTCCCCTGAAACCCCCCTTGACCGCTCCCAGCCCTACTCCACCCACCCTCTCTCGGGGATCTATTTCATCATTATGGCAAAGCTTAGATTTTACCTGGGCTGCTGAGAAGCCTTGAATTACTACTTCTGGTTTKGGGGGTTTGGGGGGGTGGGGTGTTTAAATGGTATTCACTGATCTGAAGAGAACCTAGTTTACAGGTTTGCTTTTCATTCCTTGGTCCTATATGTATAAGCTTAGGAAGGGCTTACACACCTGAACACTGTCTTTTTTTTTCCAGCTACAGCAATTGTTATAAAAAAAAGATATAAACCTTGCCTGACCTTACTTTGATGATATTAAAACAAACTCATTTTGAGTGGGCTGACTTGTCAAGCTATCTAGATCGTTCCCAAGCCTCCTCATTATTTACCACTTCATCAGCCCTCTGTCATCTCTACGCTTTATCTGCAATGAGTTTGCACTGCTTCTAGATAAAAATGTTGAATAGCTTCTGCCTACTCCTAATGCATGCAGACCCCAGTTATGGGGGGGAAAAAAAGGAAAAAAAAATCTGATGGTTCTTCTACAGTAACTACATCTTCAGCTGTGTCAGTCAGCTTTTAATCCAATTAATGTAAACTTCCCTGATACGGTATCGCTAATTCTTTTACGGAATGAAACGCAAACTAGGTTAAATGTCTTACAAAAGTCTACTGGACTAAGTATATCAAGCTCACCACTTCCTTTACCACCTAAAATTTGTAATCTCATCATGATTAAACAAGTCTTGCTTGGCAAGAGCCTATTTCCGTAAACCATGCTCTCTGGTGTTCATTCTATTCCCGTCCTCTCATTCTGTATTAATTGAATACCATATTAGATCCACAACTGATGTCATGCTAACCAAGCTGGAAATATTCAGATGACATGTGGACTTTGATGTGGGGGGTTGTTTTTTTTAAATATTTAATCGTGTTGCCATTTCTGAATCACTGTTAGAGATTTTATCATCTTCATCTACCAGTGGGCCTGTAACACTGCAAAGGTTTCTTCTTCCAAAGCTACATAAGAAAATCCTTCTGCCAGGCGTGGTTCTTTCTCAGTATTTTTAGATTCCATATCACATTGCCAGCTAATTTCCTTTTTTGTCTCTTTTTGCATTGCTTTTTTTTCTTTTTATTTCTAATTTTTTCTTTTCTCCACTGAACCAGAATGGACTTTAAGCTAGAAGTGGTTCTTTTTTTTCTCCCCCCCTCACCCCGATTGCTCAACTGCGGCATTTTGGTGGGAGAGGCCTCCAAGCTCCAAACTCCATTGACATTTTACTCTTTCAAATTTCCCTTTCAACTGATTTTTATCTTTTAACTTCGTTCACTTTAAGAAATTTGCCTTTTTGAAGCATTAAGTACATGTGGACTGCCTCCTGTCTATATGGACTATAATCTAGCCACAGTCAGTGATCCTTAAGCAACCAACAACTTCCATTTCACAGATTGATTTACCTTCATTCCTCATAAAAAGGTCCAAAATTGAGTTACGTTGTGGAAGGTACAAGAGCTTTTGTGTTAGAAAATTATCGCTGACACTTCTAGAATACTGCAGGAGATAACCAACGTCATCCAGCTTAAAGACCGTCTTTTTGCCATAGGATAATATTGCATCATTCTTCAGTGCATCATGTGTTGGCATCTCTCAGAGACAGGAAACTGAGCTGGGTTGTCCACAGGTCTGAACCTGAAAACATAGTGATTTCTTATATTCCATGATTTGCAGATAGATTAGTTTTTATTCATTGCATGGTCATTATTATTTAGATAACCCAGCAGATAAATCACTAATACCTAAAAGGAATGGAAAGGTGCTCTCACAGAAAGCAGGCACTTGGTTACAAGAAATTTCTGTAATTCCAGGTTCCATGTGGTCTTTTATTGTATCTCTCACCTTTAACCACGGTCTTGGACATGCACAGGGTTCCTGTCCTAAGCTTGACCGCTGTCGGCTCCTGAAGCCTTTGGAGGCACAGCACATCTATTCTTAGCACCGTACCATTGGCGCAAACTCTTGTCAATGCATTTTGGACAATGAGGCATGACTGGGGTTGAACGTGGAAAAGCTTGGCCCATTCTGCAGCTCATCGGCACACCCGGTTTCCCTAAACACAGCATTTCAGCCCTAACCAAGCCACGCTAACAGCAAGCAAGAAGAAAGGAAAAAGCATAAGTCAAGAACTCAGCATCCTGAAGTTCACCCTGAAGTCCACTGTTCCTTGTCCCAGTGCAGATGGGATCTATGTATCTTCATATTCTTAGAGAAAAACAAAATCAATTATTCCTTGAGATGACATCTCATTAATTTGATACAAACTCCCAAACTCTTACTACAGTCAACACATAAGGAGAGTCTACTGTCCCATCCTGCCTCTGACAGCAAACTTCTCAAGGAATCTCTGACTGTTGTGATAGGTCCAAAGAACAAAGAGACTTTGAAATAATAGGAAAAGTGCAAGGAAAGTTGAATTTTTAAAAAATATATCTGAAAGCAATTRAATGTTCTGATTTTCCTAGAACATGCTACACTCAGCAGTGCTTCCAACACCATATGTTAAATACTAMAAAGTGATTCATTTGGTGAAGCTCTGAAATGGCATTGGTCCTAGCTGTGTCAGCTCGACTCCAGCGAGAACGTCACATTAGGATGGGGGTTGTCTTCTTCTGGAAACTCTGGTGTTAGCACAGAACACGTACTCCCAGAGTCAGGGGACAACTTGCTGAAYGTTTGCAAAACCTACCTCCCTTCCTGCAGTTGCTAATTTCCATAAACACAATATCCCGAGCACCTTGTTTATTTTATTATAAAAGCTATTGTCTAGCTAAGGGTAAGAGGAGGTCACATGTATCTCTCCTCCACCTTCCTCTCTTCTGCTTATGATTCTGTAAGAACATCTGTGGCAGAGGGCAAGCCCACCTTCCACTAAGTTTGCTAAATTAGGCTGATACCTTGAAAATGGTTGTAAGCTTTTCTCCTTTTCTTCTTTATCTGTCGCTGCAGAGACAGCCTGCAAGAACAGATTTCATTTCTGAAGCTGGCCAGCAGTAAGTTTTGTCCTGAACTATATTTATTTTTGTGTTTCCAAAAGTTTCCAGTTAGAGTATCAAGTTTAGTTCTTATCAGATAATTACACAGCACTTGCTTCCTGAGGCAATTTTAAATCAATCTCAGGAAAGGCAGTAACTATACACTGTAGATAATTATAGTCCATTAAAGTACCTTAAGATTAGATTCAGAGATCACTAATCACACAAGGTCATAAATGTACTGCACCTTTCCGTGGTGGTGTCTGAATTTTGATATGTAGCCCTTTCGCAGGAAAAAAATATTTTCTAGGGTTTTTTTTGAGCAAAATATCAGAGGCAAATAGCAAACTAATTAAAAACATGCTAAATTATTGCCCTAAAAGTGATTTCAGTTCTAACCAGTCAGTCACAGAGAGAAAATCAGAACATAAAGCAAGACTGTCATTTTAAAGATACTCTTGACAAAACATGTCGTATTTTATATTTAAAATAATGTCTAACCAAACGCCTTCCTTACTTCAGGAAAATGGCTCCTTTAATTGCTGTGAGAGATGTGTGAAGTGTGCTTGACAAGCATTTGATTAAATGAAGAAGCTTCCTTGCGAGTCGCACTGATCGGAAATTCTCCAACTAAGTGTTTTCCCTATGGCAAAACAACATTTTTGCTCGAAACATATAAAATCCATTAAGACAATCAAAGCAAATCTATCTGAGGTCAGATTATCCCGAATTGAAACACTCCCTTCATTCTTTGATCCCACAGTGAATTGCACCTGGGATGTGCCATAACCATTTAATGTCTTTTGCCATGGTTGTTGGTGATCACCAGCGACAGCCATGGGGGTTGTTGCACTTCTTATGGTGTTGCCGTTGTGTCAACGTCAAGATCCCAAGCACTGAAATGCCAGCAGACTCTTAGTCAGGAAGTCCCAGCCCGCTGACTCGTCCAAAGAACAACCACAGCTGGGTTTAGAGACAACAACTTGGACAGATTTACTGAACCCAAGCAAAGTTGCCTGTTTGGTCGAGCRACTTCTAACTCTAAAGGTAAGCCATATGTGTCTGGGAAAAATGGAATGACATAAAACTCCAAAGTCCTCAGCTAAGGTCACTATGCTATTGCCAGGTCTTTGTCCTTTGTTGTATCACGACAAGATGGCTTATGTAAGACCTTTCATCCTTATCTTTGTTTTATGGGAACTGTGTCTGAGATTTTCTCATTCCAGGCTTATCTAGATCCTCTTGCACCTGGTACAACCTCTCCTGCCTCCCGSCCTGCTCAGGTTGCACACCAAGCACTAGCCATCACCCTCAGGTTGATACTTGCAACTTTAGCTTACGTAAACTTCAGTTTACCTGTCAGGTTTGCTAGTAGGGCCAACTTTCATCAATGCTTTTTATGAGTAACACATATGGAGCAATGGCTACAGTACCATGGGAGGGATGTCCACATGTGATTCCTGCCCTTGGAGGGCAATTAAACATACCTCAGTGTGTGTGGTTAGCCGTTTACCAGATCACTGTAAAAGGACATACTTCCCCCACAACTTGGCGATTAAGCAGTTTTAGCTCTGCCTTGCAGCAGGAATCTCCAGAAGCATTTCAGAGGTACCTGCCTCTATACTGAACATGTTCTGCTGATAACGAGCAGCTGATGGCAAACTATCTGACCTCCTAAGACACTCCTGAAGGCCACCAAGGATGTGAGCCTTCTGAGTCACAGCTTCAGCTGCCCAAAATTCAAAGACAGTGTAAAAAACAGTGGAAGGTAAAGATTTACCATACAGTCAAAACCAAATCTTGACCTGATGCAGTTGTAACCCAATGTTGCTAATCCCGCAGCTGCATGGTGAGTGGCTCCTCAGATCCTCACACGACTCAAATCACAGCTCAGATCAGACATCAGACAGGCATGGATTACTATCAGACCAAGTCAAAACATTTCAATGATTTCCAGCTGATCTTTTAAAGGCCTATTCTTTCTACAAATACTTTAAACTTTTTGTTCCAATACAAGATGAAAGTAAATATTAAAAAAGAAGAATTTGCCTTGGGACAAACAATCTGGTTTTGCATTGGCCCCATTTACTAGCATCACAGAAAACAAGAAGTGCTTCTATATGAYGTGAAATACATCATTTAGTGCTACCCAGACCAAGTCACCCTTTACTGGGGACTTTCCAGAACTGTATGATTGTAGTTTCTCAGGTTTTCAATAGGCTATTACTACTACCTCTGGCTCCATGAAGTAGTCTTACATTGAGTACTAGTTCTTGAGGAGAAATTGCATACTTTTTCCAAAGCCCCAGCCCCCTAGAAGAGTTATATTCAGGGTTATCCCTTCTGTAATATTTGATGTCAAAATAACAATGTAGTGTTTACAAGGGTTCTTCCAGTGTTTCAGAAAACTGCTCACATCCAGAGCAGAAAAAGGGGTAATTATAAACATAAAAAACCTCTAAATATATTCATCTGCCACACCCAGCGTACCATATCCATTGAGAGAAGTCAGAATCTCTGAAATATTTTAAATTCCTTTCTTTTGAATCACAGTATCTAACTTCCTCATAATACAAGAAAACTTCTGACTTTGGGTGCTCCCACAGAAAGAAAGAGCCATGGAGTCAGGTTCCTTTATCCATCCTGTGCATCCAGATCTGAGTCTTTCAGAGTTCCCCCATGGCCCATCACAAGGGTATTCATCTCACCCAATCCCAGGCAATTCATAGAATCATAGAATAGTTTGGGTTGGAAGRRACCTTTAAAGGTCATCCAGTCCAACCCCCCTGCAACGAGCAGGGACAGCTTCAACCAGATCAGGTTGCTCAGAGCCCTGTCCAACCTGACCTTGGATGTTTCCAGGGATGGGGCATCTACCACCTCTCTGGGCAACCTGTGCCAGTGTTTCACCACCCTCAGCGTAAAAAATTTCTTCCTTATATCTAGTCTAAATCTACCCTCTTTTAGTTTAAAACCATTACCCCTTGTCCTGTCACAACAGGCCCTGCTAAAAAGTCTGTCCCCACCTTTCTTATAAGCTCCCTTTAAGTACTGAAAGGCCACAATAAGGTCTCCCTGAAGCCTTCTCTTCTCCAGGCTGAACAACCCCAACTCTCTCAGCCTTTCTTCATAGCAGAGGCGTTCCATCCCCCTGATCATTTCCATGGCCCTCCTCTGGACCCCCTCCAACAGGTCCWTGTCTTTCCTGTGCTGAGGGCTCCAGAGCTGGACGCAGTACTGCAGGTGGGGTCTCACCAGAGCAGAGCAGAGGGGCAGAATCCCCTCCCTCGACCTGCTGGCCAYRCTGCTTTGGATGCAGCCCAGGACACGGTTGGCCTTCTGGGCTGCGAGCGCACATTGCTGGCTCACGTCCAGCTTTTCATCCACCAGTACCCCCAAGTCCTTCATCTGAGCTAGTTGCCCRCACTGCTGCTACAGACATTAGACAGAAACAGGCACCCTCAGAGAGTAATCACCTAATTTTCTTAGACATCTCCTTCAGAATGAGATTAATTTGTGATACAGTAGCTTCCTAACCTCAGTCAGAATCTGTGAAGTGTACGTACAGAAATATCCGAAACTGCTGACTTCTTTCACATGCAGAGAACTGGCTCATTAATTTTGGTTTGCACATAATTAAAAGACACTAAGAAAACCTGAAATGACATGGTTTTCCATATTCTTACAGTGAGGCAGCTAATGCAAAGAACGCAACAGTATTTTCACCAAAAATGCCGGCTTTTGAGGGCTAGTGTAAATTGGTTTAAGAAAATAGTACATGCAATAACACATTCTTGTAAGGGTCAGAAATCAGAAATCTTCTATACATGACAAAGAAGATTTGTATGCAAGATCACAAACCAGTGTTTCAAAACAATGAAAAGAATATGATTTCTTATATTTTATTCCAATTCAATAACTCACACACACATTTAACATTGCAAACATGAGCAGCTCCACTCATCAGTAAAGCTGCTCAACAGTACGCTCGGATTTGCAGACAAGTCATTATAGGACTGGGAGCTGAGTTACCAGAACATTAACCGAGGAACACAGAGAAATCAATTTTTTTTTTTTTTTTTTAAGATCTGAATTATCTCAGAAATTGCAAACTGCTTTAACTTTCAAAATGGGCTTTAGGATGCTCATCTGGAATATATTATTAATCATGAGTATTATAAATGTTACATGGTAATGACTGAAGTCCCTTGGTGAGATCAGGGTTGCATTGTGTTTGCTCTACACATTTCAGTAGGAAAAAATCCCATTCCCTAAAACATTTGCAGTCTTTGAGAGACAAGGCAGATGAAAGGTAGAGGAGAAATAGATGCAATTAAGCAATAAGTCTGTGAGTAAATAACAGGTCCGTGATGAAATCAGCAGTAGAATCAAGGTCTCTCACATCCCAAATCAGGACCTTATACACAAAATCATTATATTCTAATTAAAAATCTTTATCAGTAGTAATTGAATGTAGCATAAATCTGGGATGAGTCTGGTTTCTATGAGAATACTATCTAAAGATAATCTGAAGAAAATTTTAAGCACAAGGAGGAAAGTCTCCTGAGAAAAAAATTTATCGTGGAACACATTGCCATTTGCTGAACATTAAAGAAATTACCACTGTGGTATGAACGAGGCTCCACTGAAGTGAGCAGGAAACCTCACACTGAAAGCTACTGTCTCAAGCTCTCTGCAGACTGAGGCAGACACGGCTTTTACATTACGTTTATTACATTACATTGCATAGTTACGCTTGAGTCACATTTAGAAGGTTTTCTCTGCAACGTTTTAACGATGTATTTGCAAACGATAGTCAAGACCTGAGGGATCAACAGAAAAGTCCATCACTTCAGAAACTGTCATATCGGAGTAACACCTATCTCTGTACAGCTCCATGAACAAACATATTCATTTATGTGACATTATGCAAATCAATTAGGGAAACAATCCTCTTGGTATTATTAATTACCCGTTTGCTATCCTACTGTTTTGAGTAATGTGTGATAGCACATAGCATGGGGTTGACCCATGCCACTAGATACCGCACAGAAAACCGCAACAAAGGTCCTACCAAAATACAGAAACTGTATCTTGAAAGGCAGAAAGATTAAAGGCCAGATCTTAGAGGAGTGAAGTGTGCGCTGCACCGCACTGAGATGTGGGATGCGGGACCCAGAGTGAGACCAGGAGCACCGTGAGACCTTCAGAGGCTCTGGACGAAATCCAACGAGCTTCAGCGGTCCTTTATTTAGAACTAGCTAGGAAACTGAGGACAGAAATAAAACCCCATCTTCCTCCCATGCCTTTACTCATGACTGGAGAAGTACTTTTGTCAGTGACCCTAGAAGAAAAAGAAGGGAAAAAAAAAAAGAAAGAAAAAACCAAACCACAGAAAATAACTATACACTGTAGTCATTTACCCAAAAGTGGGAATGTTCAGTTTCCTACTCTGCCCAAGTGAAATCAAGTCTATCTACTTAGGGACCAGGAAAGATGATCTCAACCTTGTCCAACACAAAACAGAAAAAAACTTCAAGATTACTAGGCACAAAGCGAGAGCAAGCAAGCAAGCTGGAGCCTGACTTTGCAAAGTAGTGGCTGACACATTCATGTGGGTCCTGCCTGGTTCCAGTCCTTGTTCCGAAGGCTATTTAGGTACTTCAGCTAATTACTGTATAATTTGAAAGACTTTTACAGGAAAGAAGTGTCTGTTCTTCCCCGTGCCTGTCTTGCACACAGGAGGGAAGAGCCTTGCAGACTTCTCACGTTTGTATAATCAAATTCATGTTTGCTGAGGCTGCACTCAAGGGGCTTCACCACCCTTGCTTCTTGCTTCCTGCACAAAGGCAAGCAGCAATCTAACACCGTGGAAAGATAACAGTATTTAGCATGGACACCTTTCATTTCAAACTACATTTATTTCATGCAGAGGGTTATACAATCTCCATTTTCATGATATTTCATTTAAATACATCCCGTGTAATGGAATCTTGGTATTTTAATATCACATCGCTGGTAAATGAAACTCTCATCTCATTCAGTAAGAACAATGTTTGCTTTTGGCCTAGAGCGGAGAATAGTGATTGAAGCACTTGGGAATTCATTTCAAAGCGCTGTGGAATGCATTACCATGGCCACATCCTCTCCTTCAGAAAACACCCACAAACAGTGTCAGTCTATAGGGTGCAGTTTTTGAAAACATGTGTTAGCAATTGTCAGAAACTAAATGTGAGCCTAAAGGAATGATTAATTAGGACTACAGCCAGCAAATTGGCACAAATGGTGAACATGAATAACACTTGTCTCAACAAGCATTTATAATTTCTTTTCATATTGTCAGAGGCAAAGCCTAACAAAGATGAACACAGGACCAATTTTCAAAGTTTCTGCTCACTTTGATTGGATCATTCGTGCAGTTCTTGATCCCCTTTAATTCCATCAGACAGCAGTATTTTCCCCTGTACAATACAGTGACAGAATCATTATTAAAAACTAAGATGGTCAAGAGAACAAGAAATGGAGGGGAGACGTTACAGGCAGAAGCCGGGGAAAGGTTTATCACCTATAGCCATACTGCATCAAATTGAAGGAGCAGGAAAAGGTCATTAGTTAATGATCAGGATAGTCTTTTCCATGCTGCACAATTCACAGAAGGTAGAGTTACTCCATCTTGTAGATAAGGAAGTGCATATGATCCACAGGAATTCCCCAATCTGAACATTCAAGGATTGAATTCTTCCCATTGATGTATTACAGGAAAAATAATTCTTTGCAAAGATCTGTTATCCTCATTTAGAAAAGGTCACCACATAAAGATCATCCAAACTTGTCTTACCTCCATCCGCCAAACTTAGACGTGGCCTTCTGGAGCTGTAGGTGGTTGTGACAGAGCCCTTCCTTCTTATCCAGAGTCACGTCAGACATTGCTTTTTTTCAAGGCCAAGTGAAGAGAAATTGCTGGCATAATATTTCTCTTAAATAATTCAATACATCAAAGTAAACCAATTTTTGCAGTTTTGTACTTCTGACAAGTTACATATATTAATAAAGGAAAGCACCTGTCTTCTGCTTGAATACATCTTCAGAGTGCCCTGTTTTTATTGCTCAAGTACTCATAGTTGTGTTTTAGCGCAGTACAAGTTTTGAGGAATGAAAGCATAAAGAAATAAGTTGGAACAAGGCATGAGTTTTAGTAGCACTTAAACTGAACAGGTTTAGCTTTGAAAACAGAGGGAATCTAATCCCATTCTTTAAGATCCAAAAAGACCTTATGAATTCATCCAAGAGTTGTGATCAAACTCAAGAACAGAGTCGCTGAGCAGCTAAAGAAAATGGGCAATTATATAAATTAAATACTAATATTAATATTAGTGTTTAATATTATTAATTTATTAAATAAATACTAATATTAACTTACATTATAATAATTAAATACAGCTTCTTTACTCCAGAAGTGGAGGGTAGCCACTATGGCTACCGGTATCGAGAAATTATTTACTGGGCAACATTTATTAGGTTCAGGAAAAAGTAGCAAAAAACACTTAATACCCAGCTACAGTAGAAAACACCAACATGAGTATTATATGCAAAAGATAAAGTGATATGGGGTAGATTTTTGATACCTTTCTCAAACTAATTAACACTGTTCTTCAAATAATCTCATAGCCTTCATTCACAGAAAAGGTATGGTTCAACGTTTCCAGTTCTTCCCTTCCAATGGAGGGTTTGTCTCAGGTCAGTAGCACTCGGATACACTGGAAAACATCTATTTTCAATGTTTTAAGAATTTTTTTCAAGAAAACTCAAAATTTAAAGGTTTTAATCATTATGCTATTGAGTCTTGCTTTTTGGTACATATTTAGTTATTTTTTTAGGACAAAAATAAACTTTGGCCAGTTTAGCACTGCAGTAAATRAGATGCTACTTGCTGCGAATATCCAAATGTTGTTAATATTTCCTTGGTGAAAATAAATATTTCCTTTGCTAGTCTGTTAAAAGCATCTTTTAAAAGATTCATGAGAATTTATATACCAATATGTATACACATATAATAAGGCAAATATTTTCAGAAGTGAGCAAGGATGTAAGCACACAACCTCTCACGGATGAATGGAGCAGTACAGAACCTTGTTGTTCACTGCTCCTGTCTTTGCAGATACCTTATAGTGGACGCTCAAGTGTTTCTCATCAAAATTATTTGTGGCTTTCAGAAGGATAGCCCAGTAATCTGCTGCTCTCACGACAGAGCTATTTCAGGTTGTAAAGCCATGCGGTGTCCCGTTGTTCGATGGGCTTTTCRTACGCCATACGTTCTTGTCTTCAGGTCATGGCGACAGGTGCCGCGATCTCTGGAGCATTTACAAAACAAAAAAGTAGACAACTTGGCAAACCAGTTTACCTGCATAATTATAGCAATTGTGATAACAACTAGTCATGATGAACATTTTTTAAGGGAATCACATTGGTTTTAAAAATAAAATGTTACACAATAAAAGCTTACGAGGTAAACTGTGATTTAAAGGGAGGCAGGAAATCTAATACTGATAAGCTAGGTATGCATCAAAAATACTCCTGTCTTGACTGCTTCCCAGAGATCCCTTTTATCATATAACCCAAGGAATATGTGATGAATACAGCTAAAAAGAGAAACGCACCCAAAATATCAACAAAACACCTGAAAATGAGAACCAAAGTATTCCTTCAAAGTGTGTTTTCAGAACTGAGAACACACAAAAAGGATTTCAGACTGTCTCGATTCACTTCAGGGGAAGAGAGTTGGGGTTTGGTTTTTTTTTAAAAGGAAGATAATAAAGTACATGTATAATATTGTTCCGCCTGTTGTGGGGGCTGAAGGGTAAAGACCTTGCAGTAGCCCACTGTGAATTAAAGAGAAATGAGCCGCAATCAAACTATAGCAATGGCCTTAGGTAGTGTTCTTTTTTTTTTTTTTTTTCTGTAATACGTCTAACAATGTCTAAATGAAACATTCTTTTAAAGCTAATGTTATTAATTCTTAATGAAAAAAATTCACTGGCACTAGAAGACTTCTGCCATCTGGCTAACACTCAGAATTTTAACAGACATCCTAATTAGGCTTCATTATTTGAAAGAAGGCACTAGGTGAGGTTTCTTTTATCTCAGAAATCATGACTCCTGCAAAGCGTGTGAAGGAAGCAGAGTGCAAGGGAGCTGAGAAACTTTCTCAGCTGATATGTGAAATTCACACTGTTGTTAAGGCAATAGCTTACTGCTTCTCAGGTATTTAAAAACAGAAGTTACAAAAAGAAGTAGTCTTATAATGAAATCTGGATGGGGGATGCATGGAGGAGTTTGGGTGATTTGATTTTTCTGGAACTTTCATGTCTGCATCGGAGAAAACCTGTACTTAGTATAGTATTATATTTAGTTCAAAAACAAAGCAGTCTACAGCCTTTGTGTCTTTCACAGTAGAAAATTCTGTAATCTAATTCCAAAGAATGCAACTGCCATAGCCGCAGCGAGTTGAAATCGTTCCAGCAACCAGAGCTAATCTTGTAAAAAACATTGAATATCGAAACAGCAGCCCTTCAGAGGCTGATCAGGAGAAAGCCAGTGCAGAAAGGAGAACTGACCGCTACTTTACATGCATTTTGTTGCAATAGCTGTTGTAGGGTATGTGGCTTCATTCCTGTATCAATACCAGCATAAATTAATCAAATCTAGAGGTTTTATAAAGTAAAATGTATTCTGTATGAAACACACCTGAAGACAGGAGTGGTTGGATGGAGATCACAAAAGTCGGTTCACCTGACTACCCAAAGGCTCATTTAGATCAAGTCTGGAAATATTTTGTGAATTTTATTCACAAATCAGATCTGAAACCCCTTTGTGGACGCGAGTCTTTAGCCAAAAATACCACAACTATCCTTTGGCATATCTTTACCCATCTTACCTTTCTACAATATTTTCCTGAAATTGTAATGGCAAGGAAATGAAAGGGCAAATAATATTTATTCAAATGTTAAAAATAAATAGTTTATTCTAAAATCCAGAAGTTTTCCTTGTACTGAAAACTGTCATAATTGTACACACAAAGTTACGGTCACGGTCTTTAAATTTTGTTGCTTATATTTCGCATGTATACATAATTCATAATTCCTCCATTCTTGGAGTCCATCAGATTATGTCAGTCTCTTTGCTTTCCTTATAGAGAAATGGTTCCAACACTAGCAGTTGAATTTATAACATTGACATGATAGGAAAGATATGAAAACATTGATCAGGCTGTAAAAAAGAGAAGACAAAGTAGAAGAAGAGCCTTTAAAAAAAAAAATCACAACTTATTAAGACATGTGGGGCAGGCCTGGCTCATTTTTTTTTAATGCTTCATGTGCACAATGCTAAGTGCTTTCATACAAAAGACAAAATAAGAATCTCCCTCTGGATGAAAATGTCAGTGATTTTTTTAGAAACCATACGAGAACAATGAATCATTTCCAAAGGAAGTATTTCTGTTTGGAAAAAGCAAAGAAGAATTCAGACTATTCTATTGGTCTTCATGAATGCAGGATTTAATAAATTYCTCCATGAAGTCCTTTATAGACTCTTCCAAAAAACAAATAGTTTCCATGCGATAGGTCACTTGATTCATCAATGAAGGGATTCATTTTGCAATACAAATTGTATTTAGCTGCCTTGTCTTCCCGGTGCTGTATTATCTATCAAAAGTAAATCCTCCTTGGTATAAGGCAGATGTTCTTGTGACCTCCTTAGTGCTATACTGAGTTTTTCAGGAGAAGAGTTGGACCAAGAGTTACAAATGTAGGACACGGGTGGGTATCTCATGCTTTTATAGATAGGTTGTTGAATCTCCWCCCTTGGAAATATTCAGAAGGCAAATGGACAAGGCTCTGAGCAAGCTTCAGTGACTTCAAAATTAGCTCTGAGTGAGGGAAGGAGCAGATGACCTCAGGAATCCCCTTCCAACTTAAAGAGTTGGAATGAATAGCATTCTAGAGATAGAAATAGAATTATTCTCTTTAACAGAGTAATAAATAAAATAACTTAATTTACTAACTACATGGTAAGCTTAAATATAAAATGTAAATAATTGAACAAAGAGAAATTCTATTATTCAGAAAAGCCGCTACAAAATTACGTGCTCTTTGAAGTAAAAAATTGAGCTTTACTACATGAAGCAACTCCATTTTTCATGTAGGCCACAAATCATATTCTTAAGTGCCTAAGATAGTTGATGACAAATTAGATACCCACTCACAGTAAAACCTGCTTTCCATTCTTCTGTACAGCAATAGACATTCATTTTTAAATGCTTTATTTTAAGCACATATTTAAAGCCAATTTATGTATAAGTTTGAAAAGAATGTGTCCTAATACAAAGTTTGGTTTTGGGGGTTTTTTTGAAATCACAATACAAGGCCTGAGATGGGAGGGCACTTAAGGATGCAAAATCAGGGCATAGTGTGAAAGCCTTTTAAGACCTATATGGCAGCGAAACACAGCTGTGTAATGCCTCACCCCGAAGGACACGACCACTCGTACCCACGAGAGCCTTTAAGCTCTATCATCGTGYGAACTGCAAACCCTGAAGAGCTGTAAGGAAGACAACAGTGCACAAATAACAGTTGCTAGATTGAGTTTACAACCTCTTACTGCTCAGATAGCCCCTCCCAGACCCCATCGCCTCATTTAACTAAAGGTCGCTGTGTTTACAGATATGTGTTCACTAACGTCATTAACTTGCTTACGTAAAGCTATTGGATTTTATTCCTATTTTCTGAGACGCAAAGTTGCATGAAACACCATTTGTGGAAAAATGCTGCGGGATATTTTTCAATCCTCTAAAGTAATGTTCCATCTAGAGCAAAGAAAATAACCCGAACCCTTCACGTTACTATCTTTTCTCTGGCTTATTGAATATTTTATAAGAATTCCATAACAAGATTGAAAATGTTTGTGCATAAAGAATCATGATATTGATTTAGTTCCCATACTTATAAAATATAAAACAACTACCAAAGAACAACCATTCCCAACCTTTCAGTTGTTATATTTTGTATTCCATTTCATGTTCACAGGATGGTACAATACATTTATGTTATTGGCAACAATCTTCACTGTATTATGGGAGTTCATTATAGGAGTTTTCAGGGTACCAGCTATGAGAACATTTCTCCTGGATTCATAATTCAGTAACAAAATACAAGTGATGAGTCTGATGATGATTTGTACATGTTTTGAACTTCCAGTAACGATTGTTATTTACTATTTACATATGAGGAGTAACCAGCACAGAGGCAGATTATCTCACAGGCTTAGACGGAGGTTTTTTGATACATTCTTGCTGCATTTCAAAAGGAAAAATTTTAAAAGTACTAAAAGAGCATATACATTCTATTAAAAAAATAAAATCAGAGTTCGTAGACGTTTTATGTGCTAAAACCTAACTGGCTAAATTCATTTCTGGTGAAGTCAGTAAAATTACTTCATGCAGTAAATTTGCTTCATGTACCAACCAACCTATTTTGAGTACATAACATGTAATTCACAAGTTCAGTTCCTTTAGCTGATGAAATGCGGATTGGCAGCCCTAGCCCTTTTGTCTCGTAGCTGTCCATCCAGCCCAGTTCCTGCTGGGGAAAAGAACAGGACATATAAGCAAAGCTACAGCAGGACGGACTCCCGAGGAGATGCCACCACGCCCTGCCGCACCAGCTTACAGAAGTGGAAAACTCTTTCCAGAGTTTCCCACCAATCTTACCCTGTTTTCCTCACTCTCCCTCCACAGATTTCCGCCTCTCTTTTTTTTTTTTCCCGTCTCTTCAGAGTCCCTTCTCAGCATCCTGGGACGCACAAGGCAGAGAGCCCTGGGACTCAAATGGATGTAGAACTAGAAGGCTGCATGGGCAGAAAGCAGAGAAATTAAATCCCTCCCTTCCACCTTGCAGTCCCACTGGTCCCAGCAATCCGTGTTCTCTCATCTGAATCTTCACTGAATTCTTCTGTTTCTTTCCAGCCCCAATTTCCCCCTAAACCTTCCTGCCTCTTCCCCTCAGCTCTCAGCATTCCTCTCCAAGGGCTTTTTCGTTGCTCCAGCAAAGCTGAATTTTGTCTGCGTACTGAGTGCTTCTTGTCTTAGGTTCATCGGGACTTGTTGATCCACAAAAAGCAAGTTTATTTTGAAACCTCTTTGTGCAGCTAAATAAATGTTTGCTGGAAGGATTCTAAAGCCCAAGTCCTGCCTCCTAATCATATGCATACAGCTTTACAGTATTTGTCTATTGTAAATAGACAAATGCAAAAGAAAGAGTCCTACATGATTAGACCTCTTAGTAGGAAAAGACTGTGTTATTTTTTAAAAACTGCCAAAATAAGTGTAGTTGCAAGGATATTCATAACCCTGAACCTTTTTAACAAGCAACACCCATCAAGTAATTCCACATCACTGTGAACTGTGACTTATTTCACTAGCACCAGTGAAAATGCACCAACGCACAGAAAGAAGAAAAAGGGGAAACTGTGGTATACAGAGGACAGCACAGAAATGCCCCCTAGAAGGCTCACTGACTCACTGACCTCCCTTTCAAAGCCTGTAGTCCTCATTATCTGAGTTGATCAGTAAAGTTAACATGACCCAAACACTTGGATCATCTTTTACCCATGAAGAGCTGAGGATGTTACTTTACTGCAGACTGAGAATGGAACAAAAGCAAAATTAAGTACAGGAAAAGTGAAAAAATAGCCTATTCAAAGTCTGAATATATTGAATTTTGTTTGGCCAAAGCAATGCTTAACTTCAGTTTTATTCTACTATGAATAAA
The DNA here is from genome assembly GCA_035582835.1 of Phoebastria nigripes. Classification (NCBI taxonomy): domain Eukaryota; kingdom Metazoa; phylum Chordata; class Aves; order Procellariiformes; family Diomedeidae; genus Phoebastria; species Phoebastria nigripes. The sequence goes on along the minus strand of JAYKAV010003272.1, from coordinate 313,390 downwards.
AAGAGCATAAACTGGTGCCTTTTTAGCAAATAAAAATAATAGCTAGTATTAAGCTATCCATTTGTGGTCACTTGTGCTATATGGCATACACTGAAGCTATGGAACACGATGAATGTTCAAACATATTTCAGCAAAACTGAAGCCAGTTTATAGAAATTGAGGATCTGATCCTTCAGATTTAAAAAAAAAAAAAAAAAGCACGTGGCAGATTCTGATTTTCTTTGTGGAAGTTAACACCTCAGTTTGGCTCCTGTGTACCGCTTAAAAAAGGAGGGATGGAAAATCATGTCATGGTTTAACCCCAGCCAGCAACTAAGCCCCACGCAGCCGCTCGCTCACTCCCCCCMGSTGGGATGGGGGAGASAATCAGAAGGCTAAAAGTGAGAAAACTCGTGGGTTGAGATAAAGACAGTTTAATAGGGAAAGCAAAAGCCGCACACGCAAGCAAAGCAAAACAAGGAATTCTTTCACTACTTCCCATCGGCAGGCAGGTGTTCAGCCATCTCCAGGAAAGCAGGGCTCCATCACGCGTAACGGTGACTTGGGAAGACAAATGCCATCACTCCGAACGTCCCCCCCTTCCTTCTTCTTCCCCCAGCTYTATATRCTGAGCATGAYGYCAYATGGTRTGGAATAYCCCKTTGGTCAGTTKGGGTCAGCTGTCCCGGCTGTGTCCCCTCCCAGCTTCTTGTGCCCCCCCAGCCTCCTCGCTGGTGGGGTGGGGTGAGGAGCAGAAAAGGCCTTGACGCTGTGTCAGCACTGCTCAGCAGTAACGAAAACATCCCTGTGTTCTCAACACTGTTTCCAGCACAAATCCAAAACATAGCCCCATACTAGCTACTGTGAAGAAAATTAACTCTATCCCAGCTAAAACCAGCACACACATCAAGTCTATTAAGTTTTTGTGCAGAAAAACATTGCAGTCTAAAATTTCCATGCCCCCAACTGCCAAAAATGTCAGAAAACTGACAGTTTTTATGTCTGCTTAAAAACAAAACAGTAATAATACAGCTTCTGCAAGAGATCTGATTTCCATCTGACATGCTGATAAGGCAGGCTGGGCAGAAATTAGACAGGCCTAGAAATGACARGGGAACAGCAAGCTCCACCACTCACTGAGGTTTTCAACAACGTACATCCCTCCTCAGAGTTATTAAGCTGATGATTTAAYTAATAGGACAAAAACGCCTTCAAAACTATCCTTTAGAAACATTCTGGTCCAGCCTCTTTCACTGTGTCCTGGTTTCGGCTGGGATAGAGTTTATTTTCTTCCTAGTAGCTGGTATAGTGCCGTGTTTTGGATTTAGTATGAGAATAATGTTGATAACACACTGACGTTTTAGTTGTTGCCAAGTAGTGCTTACACTGGTCAAGGACTTTTCAGCTTCTCATGCCCTGCCAGCGAGGGAGGGGGCACAGCCAGGACAGCTGAGCCAAACTARCAAAGGGATATTCCATACCATATGACGTCATGCTCAGTATATAAACTGGGGGGAGTTGGCCGGCAGGCGGCAATCACTGCTTAGGGACTAGGAAAGGGGAAGATGGAGGAAGGTGTCTCCCCCATAGGTTGGCTGTCTGAGGAGAAAAAGTAAAAAGTGTAATTATTAATAATTTCCGCTAGATGGCTCCCGAAGTACAGAGGTGACGGCAATTCTGAGTACAAATATCAGACTGATCTCACGACCAATGATTTTATCATACTATAAATCAGTGTTACACAGTACAGCAAAGCAATAACTTTAATCCACCTCCCAGAGGTGACAAACAGCACGTAAATACTGATGAACAGTATATATGGCAAGTAAGGTGTTATATAACACAACTCTGAGAACAAATAAATCAACATTGTGACCAGCGACTACTAAACTAATATAACGAATGCTTATAACAAATCTGGTGTCCTGGTTTCAGCTGGGATAGAGTTAATTTTTTTTTTTCCTAGTAGTTGGTATAGTGCTGTGTTTTGGATTTAGTATGAGAAGAATGTTGATAACACACTGGTGGTTTTAGTTGTTGCTAAGTAGTCTRCTAGTCAAGGACTTTTCAGCTTCCCATGCTCTGCCAGGTGCACAAGAAGCTGGGAGGGAGCACAGCCAGGACAGCTGACCCAAACTGGCCAATGGGGTATTCCATACCATGTGACGTCATGCTCAGTATATAAAGCTGGGGGAAGAAGAAGGAAGGGGGGACGTTCGGAGTGATGGCGTTTGTCTTCCCAAGTCACCGTTACGTGTGATGGAGCCCTGCTTTCCTGGAGATGGCTGAACACCTGCCTGCYGATGGGAAGTAGTGAATGAATTCCTTGTTTTGCTTTGCTTGCGTGCACGGCTTTTGCTTTACCTATTAAACTGTCTTTATCTCAACCCACGAGTTTTCTCACTTTTACCCTTCCGATTCTCTCCCCCATCCCACCGTGGGGGAGTGAGCGAGCAGCGGTGTGGGGCTTAGTTGCTGACTGGGGTTAAACCACGACATCTGGTTTAACATGTTCTGGTCAGATCTGTTGTTATCTCAACCTGCTGTGTCCCACATTGGACGCCAAAAAGGACTGTTGTGGTTTAACCCAGCGGGCAGCCAAACACCACACAGCCGCTCGCTCACTCCCTACCCCCTACCTGGCATGGGGGGGAGAATCAGAAAAAAAAGTAAAATTTGTGGGTTGAAATAAACACAGTTTAATAGGACAGAAAAGGACCTGAAATGATGCAGCTGTCATTGTGTTTGGCTTTTCAAATGTAATGTATTGTATTATTGTTGTTCTAATGCTTTTCACGTTAGTGTTTTAATTTTTGTTTTAGATACTTTGAAAATTTTTTAAATACATTGCCTACAAGACAAGGTTTAGCATAATTTTACTTTTGGCAGAAAAAAATAAAAAATCATACAAACAAACGAAAACAAATCATATGGGTTCTGCTTCTGAGTTTAACACATCTGAGGGACGCGTGATCTAGGGTTTTCCACAAACTGCAAGCCAGATGTCGGACTCAACATCTGTGTTCAGCAACACAACTGTCTTAGAAGACAATTCTGGCAATTCCTTTAGTGATGAATGTAGTTCTAAACTACTGTGAAGCTCATGGACCTGAATCATCCAAGACCTTTTAATTTTACAGTTCCCCGACATCATTAGTGTAATTCCAAAGGGAATTCTTTGTCATGTGAAGGATCCCATTTCCATCCAGCTGTATATTCTCGTCAGTAATGAGTGTGCTAATGAGCCCACATGTAAATATGAACTCCCTCAAGGACCTCTCCAACCGCAATCTTGGACCTGCCACTTACTTCAAGACGTATAGCAAAAATTAGGCAAATCTCAGCATTTTGTGTCTCCATCATCTCCTTCTATAATTTTCCCTCTGGTGATGGTATGTACTTAAACGGAAGGTGTGGCATGCAATTTCATAGCATGAGACCTTTAAAATGGGCTTTAAAAAGATAAATATTTTAATGAAATATCACATCTAGTAATAAAAAAGAAAAGGAAGGCAGTTTTTTTGGCAAAAGTGCTCTACAAGGATAGAGAAAAATAATAGCAATTAGGCAAGCTGCAAATGGTTTTAGAGTCTATACCCCGAGGACRGCACAAGAAAATCTTTCCCTCACTAGGAAATGTCTTATCTGGATGAGACAGGATGCTTTACAGCATCCAGCGAGCAGTGCGCTGGGGAGCGGGACATGCTCGGGCTCCAGATGAAAGCAGCAAAAAAGCAAAAGAGTCAGAGGTGCCCAAACTGCAAGGAGTCTGGGATCCAGATGTACGCTCTGACTTTCCCCAAGGGAACATCCTGCAACAACGCTGCTCCTGAACACATCTTTGATGGCAGAAATCTTCCCCAAACACCTGCAGTTATACCTCCATGCCCTGCCAAAAGCTGCATCCAAGCAGGTAGGCACCGTCCTCCCAACTTAGCCCAGGGACCAGGTAGACCACCCACGCGCCTCAGGTAACTCATCCTATCTGACGTGTCTAGAGCAAACCCAGATCTCAGACAGGACTGAACGTTCCTCTAAATATAGGGACCCCCCCCTTTTCCCTCCACTTTTTCCCTCGAAGTGCAATAAAATAGTAATATGGGTCATTTACACAGAGAGTGGCTGCCTCGGGGGGTCTGTGTGGATGCCCTCCTCTCCCTCCCTAAAACAGAGGCTGACTGCTGTGCTGCATGTTAGGATGGGGAAGGGCGGTGGCCCCCTCTTGCATTAAAAGCTGTGCAAGATTTATAGGGTTATAGAGAGGGAGAGCATGATGCCTTCAAAACATTTACTTAGAAGGGGTGGAAATAGGCAACGGTTTCAGTCTCTGCTCTCACAAAAGAACAGTTTGTACAAAATCAATAGTTTTATTAAAAAGCAAAAATAAACCTGCCACCAGAGYCTTCCCTTCCCCATTCAGGTAAATTACAAGTCATGGAAGAGGGATGTTGCATGGTGTTTTCTTAAGCGTATACTGATAATTGGTTAAATAAGAAGGAGCTAAAACTCTTTAGAAAAGGTTTTCTCTTCTCCTGATTTTAATTTTAAAGGGTAAATTAAAAGTCAATATTCACATCTAGCAGCACAACAAACATTTTGGTGTGTGCACAGCTTGGAAAGATTCTCAGTGGGCTACAGCACACAGGATTTGCCTTTCAGATGATGATTTTGTGGTTGTTGGAATATATCCTTTAATAGAGTTAGAAACATTGCTTAAATTATTTGTCAGTCATGATTAGCACTGACACAACCATGCAATCAACAAGCTAACAAGTTCAGCATCTTCAGTGCTATATTATACTAAAACTGCTTAAGCAATATAGCTAATACCTTGCCTGAATACCTTCATTAAAGAAAAGGTGAAGTAGTCAAACTTTCATTTTTATGTATTATAGACTCCATTTAACCATGCTCATTTACAAACTCAGTTGTGTTACTTCTAATATCATTAGAAATAAGTTCATGTTCAGTAAAAGCCACTAACCTCTGCAGTGAAGTAACTGAGGGTGGAAAAAGTGGTTTTATTCTAATCTGAAGCCTTGTCTGTGGTTATAACAGTCCATTAAATCAATTTGGTGCCTCCATCAAGAAAGATCTGAACCTAATGTTACGCWGAAACCTGCTCTGAAGGGCGGCAAGAGCATCACTCTTTGTATGAATTCTTATCACTTGAGCTGAGTGCTTTGGTCACCTGTACAATAAGCAGTAAAAATGAATTACTGAAGGGACCCAACCTCTTAACTGTAACTACACAATACTTTCAGATAAAAATTAAATGAGAAAATAAGTAATAAGATGGTATTGTGAGCAAAGAGAGATCAGACTAAGTTAGTCTTCACATAGAGACATTAAGCAAAGAAGCAAGGTCAGGTGGGCTTTTGCTGGCCAGAACAATAGCAGGAAACTCTAAAAACCACACAGTGACAGCGCTCAGGGCTGGTGGCAATACAAAGACAGCGTTATGTGCTCATAAATTGTCAGGGTAACCAATTATATCATGTCACAGATAGAAGTGATTACAGCGAGCGCTGAGATTTCAGGCCTCTTGAATTTAATGGTAAGAGCTAAGCAAAGTTACAAAAGCAGTAAGCACGTATAGCGTACCTGCCAATGATCCAGCAAAAGCACCAACACTGGGCTTCCTTGGACTTAAGAAACTGCAAACGCAAACGCTAACGAGCTATGCCAAGATCATCACACCAGATTTAGAGCCTGGGTCCCCAAGCCCAGATTTGGGGTTTCCGGAACACAAATTGCCCAGTCACTGTGCAGTGACTCTGCATCGTACACACGCAGCAGTGAGTTCATCTTTGGAGCACACCTGGGTTGCTGGTAACTGCTGGCCTGAGCACCCACCAGATCCTGTGCCATGAACTGCACTCCAAAGAGTCCTCTACAGCATCCAAGGCATCTTACAAGCCATTTGCGACACTGAGCAGTTAGTTTCATCCACTTTAAAGCGAGGTGATTGCACTTGTTAAATTATTGGTCCAGTCAGTCTAGCCACACATCCACATCGTGTGGATTCCCACCACGCAATGGTGCTGCCTCTCCCAAGAGATCTGTCACAGTCAGGAACAGCTACGTACTCTTAGAAGCCAAGGCAAAAGTTGAAATTCCTTGGGTTCATCTCTGTCACAGTTTTCAAAAGTATTGCTAAGAAGGTTTATATACCTACTGTTAAAGGGCTCTTTTATTCTGCAAAGCAACTTTTAAAATGACACCCAGGGGTTCTACATTTAATGTTTCACAGAACGAGTTTGCTCAGTCTACAAGTAAAAAGATAGTTTCTTACCGCTGGTCACACAGACCAGCAAACAGTGCATGAGCAGTGCTTCACTCTGTCTCCTGTCATTGTCAGCAAGCAGCATTATGCAGTGCCGAAACTGCCTTTCTGCAGACTTTTCTATTTTTTTGTCCTTATCACCTTTCTACTTCCCCCCGTAGATGTATAGACACAAATGAAGACGGCATTTGGTCCTGCAGTTTTCTGACAGCGCGTTGCTACAAAAATAGAAAAAAGCTCATACACCCCCCCCCACCCAAAAAAAAACCTTCTCAAAAAAAAAAAAAAAAAAAAGACTTCTCAAGTAGTTTTTATGTGCTTCTGTGTAGTTTGCTGTCTTGGGGATGAAAATACATCCAGCTGAATAGCTCTGCCCATGTTCCCTTCGCAAAACCAGCAATCCTAAAGCAGCAAAGTGCACCCTGTTCTGGTGTAATTTTTCCCACACACACTCTTGGAAAGTCCCTGTTTCTCCTCATTCCCTTCAAGATCCCCAAACTGATGTGACAAGTTCATTGGACCTTGCAGCACCTCGGCTTTAATTGCATCTCAGCGGGTCTGTACAGCTCGCAGTGGCCACCAGCCTTTTCAAGAGGGGGCTGGTAGATCTGTATTGCCCTTTGAAAGTCACAGCTGAATACGGTCCTGAATATGATGAGACACAGGGAAAACACTTCAGCTCCCTCCTCTCCGCCACTTCTGTATCCTCCTTGAGAGTTCAAATGAAGCGACAATGAGTTATAAAAATGCCTTCCCATTTTAATCCCCAAAGAGGGTCCTGAGTGCAATTAGAAGCAAAAGAAAGAAATCACTGTTTAATAGGTATGCTTCAGCTGGAACAGAATTGCCTCCAAGACCCTAAATCAAAAGCTCTGTGGAATGCAAATAACTTCAAAAGAGCTGTTTGTTAGAGAAAGCCGGTCTCCAGGGACCTGCGCCGCGTTTCAGCCRGGAGCTCTGCTCTTTGCCACTCCTGGCAGCCCTGGATGAAGGGCAATCCAAGCGAAGTGCAGCAYTTAGACCTCTGCAGGCAGGCAGAGAGGAGCATCTTCGGCACCAGCCTTGAAGGACTGACTAATCACAGCTGCTGAAGAGCCCTCTGGCTAGTGCGAAGGTTCAATGCCTCAAATGTGTTGAAAACCTACTTTCCTTCAAAGGGCTGCTCTTGACTGTGGAGAATGGTAGACAACGTAGCCTTCAACATGCAATAGGTTTACTTGACCATGAATGCTGCTGCAAAGTGGATGTGCGGAGAATTACTCTTTAGCTACCTTCCTGAATGCACACATACACATATCTTGGAGCACTTTGGAAAATACATTTTTATTGGCTCATCGACAGAGAAAATAAAGTTGCTGGCAGCAAGAACTTTACGTGCCCTAAAAACAAGAAATGCATTAGCATCTTTATTACAAATGTAATTGGGTTTTCTTAATTTGTGATTGGGGAAAGGGTCACCAGTTAAAATACACCACTGTAAAATTTGCAATTTAAATTTCATTTCACGCTGGAATGTAGAAACAGTTTACATAAATAGTATCCATTAATCATTAAAAAGAAAGGTTAGATGTAAATTAGGCTGCTATTATTTTTTCCTGTGATTATTTATGGGTTGGTGATGAAATTTGTTTTCCCAAGGAAGAAGAATTAAGGCTTTTTGAAAGCAAAATCACATTCCTACAGAAAGTATAAACTTCAAGCAAGGAAAACAGAGTACTTATTGATTTGACCCCCAAGGGCAACCACAGAAACGCAGAGTTCACTCTTGTTTACCTTTAGGGCAGAAGCCTTTCACTTCAACCAAGTTCAATGTAGCACCTTGTGTATTGCCTCTACCAGTTTTTGGCAATCCGTTTTACATATCCCACTTTCAATTTTGGGGAGAAAAAAAAATAGAAAAGAAAAGAAAATATCCTGAGGGTAGAGAGTGCTACTTCATCAGCTAGTGTAGACTGAGTTAATGCCTCTGTGATTGGCATAGATGATAATAACAATCAGCATTTTACCCCAACTTTTCAGGACAGCATTTTTAAGGCATCCAGTTCCAGAAGCAGGAACAATCCTTACTTTTTCAATGAAAACCACTAAGAACAAATCTGCATGCTCTTTCAGAAGAATATATCCAGTCAGCAAAGACGCAAGATGTTCTGCATCCTCTGCAAAACCATTCATGTAGATCGCCTTTGCACAAAATCCCAAGAAAAAGTACTTTCCCTTCAAAGATATCCATACCGTATTATGGAATACCATGTACGATATATGATACCATATATGATACACCCGTGTGGGATACCATACTGTGGTATAGTATAGTATTGGCAGGAAAATGTTCTGGTTGCAGTAGAAGAGATGATTAGAAGCAGTGCATTCATGTGCCCTGAGACTGTGCTTAGGGATCATAAAAGATTAAGATTTTTTGCTAGATATGAAGGTAAGAGGAGAACCTATTGTTACACAACAATTTATTCTACTGTTTTAGGAAACTTTAGGCCAGTTTAAACTAATTCATCTCATCATTCTTTTTGCACAACTGATGAATCAATAGGAAATTTTTTCCCCTGGCTGAAAGAGGAATCTTATCTGCTCCTCTGCTGTGGAAAAAAACTGTGATCTTCCAATTATCTGAAGCCTATTCTTTTATAATAATGTAACTCTCCTTCTTACAAACCATAGAGACGTCTAACAGATGTTGTCAGCTGCATTTCCAGGCTTTGGGGGAAAATCTCTCTTCAAGTTTATGCTACATATTAGTATTTTGGTTTGCACTAAAATTAAAACTTATAACATACAAACCTGTTACATAAAGACGTATTAAAATTCTATGACCTATTCTTTAAGCTCACTCTACGCAAGACCTTCCTATAAGGATCAATGAGTTAGGTCCAACCTTCTAACATGGACCAGACATCCCAGAGAGAGGACCAGTGAGAACCTGTCTATAAATCCTTCCTTTTCCTCAGAGAAAAATGAAATGAGACAGACGTAGGAAGAGTCTGTGATTCAAGAGTACATGAGTTCTGGACCTCCATGATGGGTGAACCTGCTGTACGTCAGTAAGACGTTGTCCTGCAGCCAGCAGGTTCTCTCCAAATGCACCGGGAGGAAGAATGCAACAACCAGTCTCTGGTTTCAGGGCTACAGCTTCCAGCTCTTATTGCTGTTGGAAGTTTCATATATCAACACATTAGGATTTCACTAGCCCTGAATCCACACTCTTAATTCAGCCCGAAAAGATCCTAATTCCTCACAGATGAACTTTACACTTCCCTGAATTAATTCCCACCAAAGAAAGGATTTTCCCAAACTCTCTAAAGAATTTTAAAATAGAATTATAAATAATAAAAACTGAATATTGAAGTGACTAAGTATCATTGCCTTTTTCTAATACTTCTTTACTCACTCATTAATACACAGACTGTGATTATACACAGTTAGGGGTCAAGTCTTTAGTGGCACTCCTCTTTATGTACTATTTGATTTCTCATGGAGCCTTGGCTTGCAGCTGTAACATCATTTAATTTATGATTGACTGGAGAGAGCCTGCTAACACTTGAAAAACAACAGAAAAATAACAATCGCTGAAATTAAATAATTCAGTATTCAAAAAATAAGAGGGGCTTTTTTTCTTTGCAATCTAATACTTTCAAGGCTGATATTTTATCAGTTCATGGAGTGCCCATGGGAACATGATCTCAAGATACACTTCTGTCTCACATTTGTAAAGGCTTACAATAGCACATTTTTTCAAGCCTGGCACACTAGACTATTCCCATTTTCGTCTATGTTATTACATTAATTGTCACTACTTTAATATGTGTTATTGTATAAAGGGTTTCAACCATAAAGGTTTATGAATGCTTCTGCTGAGGTCCCCATAGATGCTACAGAGCACCTCAGGGCTCTTCAGAGTGAAGCAATCTAAACATCAGCCTTTGCTCGAGGCTGTATTCAAAACCACAGTCAAGGCCTCGTCAGCAGAAACTTTTTGTTTCCACTGTGCATATTAGTTATTTCACCTGAGTATTGAAAACAGCAAGAATATAGAGAGGCTTAACAGCTTTTGTAATCTCATTGCAAATGCATACAGAAGGAGTGCTTAAGTTTTAATATAATATTGACTAGACCATTGGCCTGAACTTCTTTCCGCTTATTTTTCTCCCCCCCATTTGAAATGGAAAATGAGGTCAAACCTTATTTTATGTCCCCAGCTGAATGGAAAAACACTAATAACTTATCCCATTTACACAGGGAAAAAGTGAATAATCTAATTTAAATTTTCAGGAACAACTGTCAGACAAAACACGTTTCTGATGTTATTCCTGAAGGACAAGCACCAGCCCTTGAACTCTGTATGTGGTCTTCATTACGGTGCCTTGGCGTAAGCCCAGATGCTGTCTCCTACAGACACCTCTTAAAAAATGTATGAGGGCCTAGAGAGCACAGCAGGGCAGCAGCAACCTCCTGAATTCTGCATATTAGCATATTCATTAAGCATAATCAATAATTAATATGTCACTTCAATGAAACATAGGGATTAAATTATGTCTTGGCTAGGACTATTCTGAAAAGATTCGTAAGTATTCAGTCCATTGTTTATTGTGCAAATTTTATCTCCGAGTAGACATCCTGGCATTAACAGAGCAGGATTTTTCATYCTTTTCTCAACTGACAATGCTGAGAACTTCCCAGTGGAAGGAGACATCCCTCGAGAGCAAAACCAAGCCTACTGGTGATGATAGACTTATTTTTCTCAGGTACCTTCTGCAGCTCCCTCAGAGGTAGCTGAGGGGCGATCAGGGGTCTCGTAGGGCAGACGCAGGAGGGCAGAGTAGCACATGGGACAACATGGGGGCACAGGCAAACACGGGACCCATTAAGTGGGAGCCCTGCTGATGATCACACTTCTTGCACCTCCAGGAGCATAAATATATTTAGAAAAAGAGAATCCATGTAAAGGAAAAAATATATTCTGAAAACTTACGAAACATCCTCTCTTTTGGCTATTAAGCATATTATGACTCTACTAGTGTTGAGGCAAGCAGAAGACTCAGCTGCGAGCATCTGTAACAGCAGAGCCTGCAAGTACCACAAAATAACGTTCAACACAGGGCAGTGCGGCTGAGCTCAGTTCCTGTTCCTTTCAGAAGTGCACACCTGAACACCTGCTTTATAATTCAGAAAAAAAAAAAAAAAAGATTCTATATGGGTTTTATTTTTAAATGACCAACATATCTTTAAAGTGGCAAGTGTTATAAACACTTATTGGAACAAAAAAAATCCAAAACCAGCCTTTCCCCTTTTAAGTACAACATCTCCCTTGTTCCCATCTTCAGGACAGGCTATAAGTCCTTTTCTCCCTCACTGCATAGCCATGAGCTATCTACTACTTATAGCAGAAAAGTTAAAAATAAATACGCTTTTAAAGCATTTTCCATTATCCATTAAAYCTTCATACCAAGTGGGAAGGGTAACAGAACAGCAGATTGCACATTATTTTGTAGAAGTGGTTGGTCACACTATTCTCAAGTAGAATAGGGGAGGGAAAAGACGAGATAAAAATGTCATTGCAAAAATGAGAATTTCCCGCTCTATATTTGTCCCTACCTTTGTGATTGCCTCTGTCTCAATCAGATTCAAGTGATGTTCCCTTGAGTTTCCAAATCATATTATTATCACTTCAGAAACATTAAAGGACTGTGACACTCACAACAACAGTGTAAACTATTTTTCAACACATCCTGATTTAAAATGTGGTATGAAATGTTAATGTATGAGATGGAGAACCCTACAGAAAGATTATATAACACACTCAGGTTTTTCCTCTAAAAATCCATTTCCATTGAATTATTAGCTTTTCAGAATGAAATATTTCTGAAAGATGACTTAATTTCCCCAAGAGCTATTGGTCTTTGCTTGAAATGGGATATTGGGTTCTGTCCCTGCTGATTAATTTGGGATGTGATGAATAGCGTCAGATGCAGAAGTTGTACTTTGCATATATTAATAATATTAGAATTTAGGCATTTCTTCCCATTGCAAAAAAATGTTATGATATCTAGGAAATAGGAAGAACACAAGTGCATTATTTAAAAACATGATTTATGACAAAAATAAGCAAATTAAGAGTCCAGTCCTGAAACCACTAAGCAAGGCCGGGCTTTACAATACCTCTATACTAAAACCTTTGCATAGATAAACATTTTGGGCTTGGATGTTATTCGTCTTTTGCTTTTAGGTTTTTAAACTCTTAATCTGTTATTAGCAAAATATTTTAAAAAGGCTAAAAAATTCCTCCAGTCATCACTCCAAATAAAATGGGATGCTACAATACGGTAAATCATCACGCTTAACCAGAACCACATACTGCATTCCAAATTGCTAACTAAAAGAACAAAAGTCTTCAAATAAGGAGAATTATTGTTAAGCTAAAAATACTCTCATTTTCATGAGAAACACTGACAGTGTTTAACACAGATTTTTTACCACAACACATTCATTATCTGACCACAAAGAAATTTCTAATTAGATATGAAACACAATAAACTTTTCTTACATTAAAAAATTCAGAAAAAAAATAAGAACAACTTACTGAAACGGTTTTCCTCCCCATGCCTTCTCCAGAACAAGTTCCCCCACCTCATTCTCTTGTTCTACCTAATACACACTCTGCATATCAGTAAAAAGCAAGAATCAATCAATAGCTAGTTCGTGTCTCTGTTGGCTGTATGATTATGGTTTACTGACTCAAAGACCGGAGTGGACTCATTTTTGTAACCCAATTGGCACTTCATACACCTTGAAGACCACAGAATTTCATTCAGTAATTTCCTCCCTCTAATCATAACCCCTCGTTCAACTAGCATATGTATTTATATATTAGCCACATATTCAATTCTGATTTAAAGATTTCAAGTGGCAGAAACTTCACCACATCCCTAGATAAGTTGTTCCCACAGTAAACTGCCCTCATGGGTAAAATCTTGGATCTTATTCTTCGCCTGAAATTGTCTAGCTTTACACTTGAAGTAAACAAATAATTGTCTAGAGAAAGATAATAAATCAGGCATTTCAATGTATGTTCCGTTATCTGGAGTTATCAGTCACTGTCAGAAAAAACAAGAGCCACAAGCGTGTGGGTGAAGAGCATCTTTGTCCTGTTCTCGGGTAAGAGCAAGAGCCCAGGCAAAAACCCAGCGCTCAAAAGCCCAGCGCTCGTGCGCAAGATGTGAATACCACCRAAGCCAGCAGCGCGTTGCAGAGCCAGAGGTGTTGCTTGCTCGTAACTAATCTGTGTCTTTAGACATTGCATCAAACGAGGAGAGTCTTGAGTTAACTTCTTCAGAAACACCTGGAAAGAAAAAGAGTATCATTTATTCCAAATAGTTATACATAAGCTTGTTTTCAAAAGCTGTAACTGCGTATTTTAAATGCCTTGTTTTAAAGTGAAACAGAAATTTTAAAACTTTTTCTTTTTCCAGGCTTCCTGTTCAAAACTTGTTTCTACACGTGTTTCTATCTAGCATGCAGTACCAGAGAAGATGTTTCACAATCCATAAGTTTTATTTAACCAAAAAAAATTGGGAAATAATGTTGGTATTACTAAATAAAAAGCCACCTGCGTTTCTGAGGAAAATATACCTTTAGTTTGTGGAACAAGAGTTTTAATATTAAACATACATTTTTCATGGAGTTTCATGACCCATTTCACTGTCTTCAGATCTATTAACCTTAAAAGGTTTGTCTGATTCCCACAGTATTTACATAGCTGTCTCTTTGTAATGTATAAGCGAAGTCTATTGACTGTGCTATTCTGTCCATATAGGCAGATCTCCTTTTTAAATTGCAGAAATGTTATTCTCATTTTTCATTGGAATTCTCATTGGAATTTTTGCTAGCGATRCAGAGATTTCAGACATTAACACCACGAACTGATTTTGCTCTTTGTGTATTTTTTTTAAATAAATATTGCAGATATTTAAAAATATAAATTAGGGAAATGCTCTTGGAATTCAATTTTAAAGTGGTAACTAGAAAAAAGATTAAATTAGACCTCTGTAATTTAGTTAATAATCCCACTACATTTCTTTAACATAAACTTGATAGCTGTTTTTCCAGCTGTTATATTTTAGTCTCTCTCTCCCCTTGATTAAACATTATGCAGCAATATACAGTAGTGTAAAACTCTGAGTTGTAATGATAATTATAATTCATTAAATATTGATCAAATTAAATTTAAAATTGCTTGGATGCCATTCATTTGCTAAATATAAAATAAAATTCTATAACATGCAAATTACTTAGTAGCTGTATACATAAACTAATAGAATGAAAATACAAACACATAATAATATTCTCAGTAGGAAAAAAGTTTTACTTAAATTAAAAACGGTAATTTGAACAAGATTATGATCCCTGATATTGCCCTTGAAAGCCTGCTATTTCACTGCTGTCACCAGCAGCTTAATTCAGAATGCAATGTTAAAAAAATTTTTGAAAAACTTACATAAAAGTTTCATCTTGCACTTTGGACTTAGTAAGTGCATATCAAACATCTGATTTTTGCAGACAAGAGGTTTACACGTACCATTTCATACAGAAAACCGCCACCTGCAGTTACCAACTGTTTCACATTTTCAAGCAATCAATGTACCTTCCTGCCAGGTAAGCAGTTGATCCAAGACCCATGGAGCAAAGATGCTCCTACTGGTTGCATTTTGACCAGGCTCTTGAGCCTCAAGTTGCACATTTCTTATCACCCTCAGCACCCACTGATGTTAGTAGGAAAACTTAAGCAGGAACAGAGGATTTTAGCGTCTGTGTGGGCTGGACCTCAATTTCTTGGTTCTATTTAGATTTCTACACTATGAAGATTTTGAAGGGTTGGAGGTGCTGACTAACTTAGCACCAGTACAGCTGAAATGCCTCACACATAAACAGTTATGGATGTTTTTCCTACTCCATTCCTCATCCGACTGGCTTCGATCACTCAGGCCACTAGGGCAGTACAGGCGTTCTACCCACCAGTGAGAACCTTCCACCATGACTCACAAGGAAGGTATAGCCATCCATATAGCGGCATTTGGGACAAGCAGGCCCAGGAGGTTGTTGGGTTTTTTTCCCTAGGAGCTGAGAAATGCTTCCACAATGGAGAAACTGTCATCCCATTAAATAGCAGCTGTGTGGTTATCATGCCTTCATCCAGCTTGCTTGCATGCAAGTATTGGAAGGGCATACTTTTTCTTTTCCCACATTTTTTCTATTACCTTGTTATCTGAAGATGATTTAGCCTTTCATAATTTAAGAGCCCTAAGTCAAAACCCATCAAGATCTTAAAAGTAGTGTCATGGGAGAATTATGGAGATAGTTGCTTAACACCCTTTATTATAAACATCTCTGCAGATTTTCCGGATACATTTCTTACTGGCCTTAAAAAGTAAGAAATACTAGAATTAATATATTGTCCAGCTTGTTTTGCTCAGGAGTTTATGGTTTTCTTTTCTTTTTTAAGAATTTGTTCACATAAACACGTTACCTAAATATAGACTGCAGTGGGGAACAATTGCCTGTCGTGACAACTTTGGAAATATGGAAATTTGAGTTGACATAATTCCATACTGTGAAAGTATCCTAGACGTYTTTCATAATTTCAGTGTGGAGCTAAAAAAAAGCCAGATTGTAAATTTGGGTCTTTCTTTCTTTTTCAGAAAGTGACCAAAGTCTTGTGGACTACGGAAGGCTTCCATTAAGAAGATCATCAACTCAATAGGCCACTGCTTTGGGTAAAAGTTATATCTCTTTAAAAATCGCCATTATCAGAAATGCCCAGTCAGCTCTTATGATTTATTGTTGAGAAGTCCATGAAATAAGGTCCTAAATTCAGGTTTAATAAAAAAAGAAGGAAAATACAAGAATCCAAGTCTACTACTGTACAGTTACAGACAACACACAAACATGGAACATCTATGGCTGACTCATTTCATTTTCACCTCCAACAGTGGGTGCTGCATTTTATTCCCAATTTATTTCTTTATAAAGGTACAACATGAAGCATGCTGATAACAGCTACTTTCTATTCAGTACTTTTATCCTTATTTGCAATTGTACTTATATAGGGATGTACAGCACGTTTGACTTGATGTGTGGGAAAGGACATCTTTTGAGCATTTGATGCTTACTGCACTCTTGGTAAGCTCAAACATGGCATGAGGCCCCRTATACTCTGAGCCCAGAAACTTCATCTTCCTGTTTCCTTCACAGGCAGTTCAAATTCATGTTCCCTGCAAGTGCTACCTGGGCTTTCAGCAAGGGCYGTGGCCATCTGGTCTGCCTGACATCAGATGCGTAACACAGGACAAGTCACTCTTCACCCGGTCTCCGCGGTGCTCCAGCAGGCAGTGAGTCTGGTCTTCAGCCCTGCATGGAAAGGACGAGATGTCTAATAGCGTGATTTGGAAAGGAGCTTGATATATGAAAACTCTTAAATGTCCCAGAAAAATTCTGCTGGCCATTTTCTTCATCCAGGCTCACTTATTTTGGCCCTGGTTCAACAAAATTTTAAATTCATTCATAACCTTAAGCAAATGCTTCACTATTTTGGGTTGTTTGGGATTTGTTGTTGCTTTTTTTTTTCCTGAGTAAAGTTAAGCGTGAGATTTAAAGCAAAAGTAGCTCTTGCCAAGGATTTTGAAGGGAACCACATGGATAGGGATGCTTTGTCAGCACCTGGTATAGAGAGAGAGAGGACCTCAGTAAAAAAAGACCCCTACAGGCATGCTGTAGAGATTTCATTTACATTGCATGTTATACATAACTGGGTCTGGTAATGATGATAGCTAGTTTTGTAAAGCTGAGGGACTTGTGACAAATAGTAGTATAGCAGAAAGAAGGAGCAAACCAGGGAGCAGAGCGGCTGGCAGGGCTGAGCAGCCAAGTGCGCGCAGCAGGGGCAGCTGATGGAGAACACGAATAGTAGGGAAGATGAGCAACATGCACGCTGATGTGAACGGTGAACCAATTTTGTAAAAGACAGAAGCTTGATAGTGGGAATGACAAGCACATACACAATTACGGAGAGCTGCTGAGAGCAAAACGCTTGACTATTTGGCAAAAGAGCAGCTCTGGCGAGATCTGCATTCTAGCAGCCCACAGCTGTTGAAACTCAATGATCTCCTATACTTTCTGTGTGTTTCATCAAAAAACTTTTAAAGAATTGTTTCAGTTTATTCCCCTGCAATTTTTGTCACCAACTCTGTGTGTGCAGCAGAGCACAAACTGGCTGCCAAGATGCCCAAACCTTCCACATCTGGAGACAAACTTGAGCATCCACAATCGATTTTAACACAGATTTAATAGTGAATACCATGGRATGGAATAATAGGACATCAAGAAATGAATGTTTACATGAGAAATTATTTTAACTTAATTAATTATTTAATTAATCAATTGGTTATAACACAAAATTTCACAGAGGTGTGACTAAGTCAAACTTGTCATATGTACCTTGAGCAAGCCAGACGACGGGTAAGAAGGTAGCAGCAACACAGAGTTAGCGCACCAGATATCTGTCCAATGTCTTGAACAAGACTGTTTTACTTTTCAGATGGAAATTTATATGAACGAGCACCAATCCAACCTGTTTTTCAGAGCAATATTTTATAACAACCGAAAAGTAAGTATTTATTTTCCCTGAGCAATGTCATTTCTGATAGTTAATATGCCACAGCACTTACGGACTACTTCTTCTTTGGCAAACCAGAGAGCAAAGTCATTGATGCTCAAAACAGTTTGCTACAGTTAGATCAATAGATAGCCCAAAGGACATCAATATAGTCCTTGTGCACCAGGGTTCATCCACTTGGAGGTAAAGTAGGATAGGTGATTACTGACCATGTCAGCTACAAGGTCCTTAAAGTGGCTAAGAAAGAGTGAGATACTAAGTAGGAGGAAATCTGTGTTACACTAGTCAAAATCTAGTATTCATTCTAAAGAAAAAAGTTTATAAAAAGACTACAAATCAAGATGAAGTGTCTCTGATTTGGAATTTATACTGGAAACATCGTCTGAAATCAGCGCCTCCCTCAGATGCAAGTTCAGGGTGGTTTGGTTCACACCTTAAATATGATGATTCCAGCTCCCTCGCTGTTTGGTAGGCGTTGGTGCATCTCCCAGCCTCGGGATGGCACTAAGGTAATAAAAGAAATTTTGGAGGTACATTCATCCTGCTGGTAGTTGGTAGCATGACAGATAGGCAGTTTTATGCAGTGCTAAATTTTCACAACCGTGTTGTATTTCTTTCCTCTATCCATGAAATAATGACACCCATAAAAACTTGCACTGAAAGATTATCTAAAATTACTACAGAAAAATGTAATTTAAGGGAAAAAATAGCGTACTAGCAATGTGTAGCAAACACTGTAATGAAAACAAGCAGATGCTTTCACTGAGACTGCCAGCTTCAACATGTGCTATTATTTCTCACAATTAATTATTTTTCCACATTCTTATTAATTTTATATATGATATCTTAGACGTAACTACTTAGAAATGTTTGGATTTATGTCATGATGTCCTAAAAACTGTAGCTGGAGTCACTATAACAAAATATATCTYGATGAACAATTAAATTTAGTTTTATTGTTTACAGGCAAATGGCAGATTATTATTACAACTAAATAGTGGATTATGAATAAATTCAAGACTGCAACTTATCTTTGTTGTTACACATTATAGTTGCTGGACAGTTATTTTTAAGTTTAATTATACACAATGTGAAATAGGATACCTAACAGAAACTGAACTTGATTAAATAAGATTTTTCAGTAGGCTAAGTTACATGGTCTGATTCTTATTTACACCATGGTCTTTTCATTTCATACTGACAATAGATGTAATAAGTAGTATAACAGATCATCAAATACGGGTATAAATTATACTTACACAAAATTATAATGGATTGCGGAAGCTGAAAATCTCAATTGTGTTAAAAAGCCTTCAGATAATAAAGGACCAGGCAATGGCTTATAATCAGTGAAATTATCGTATGCTATATTAAGGACATGGACATACAACAAAAACTTCAGCTGTCGGGGTGTAATTAAGGAAAGATACTATCTTTATCAGGCTTGTTTAAGCAGATGAAACAGCAAATACTGTGAAAGAAAGATCAGCATAATCAGTACAAAAGCAAATATTTTCCATCAAAAATCGAGGCCAATTTTTGTTACCAAAACTCTCCATTAAAACAACTCAACCTACTTTCCTCTTGCTGGTGGCAAACCCAATGCTGTCACGCACGACCGAGGCCACCCGCTGCCCACGTGCCCCCAAGAACCGCAGCTTCAGAATTTGAGATAGAAATAGAGCTTTTGGTTTTTTAAACTAACAGAAAATGGCCAGACTGGGGTGGGAAGTCCAGCACAGGTTTCAGTCCACAAACTGGAAAGTTTTAACAGCACTTTACAGCAAAGCTGAATTAACTTTTCCCAAGTGCCTTGAAATGGCGCGTGTGAAGCTGCCGCAAGAGGCTTGGGAGCTGAGTGAGGATGGTATCGGGAATGCATCAATGCACATAATTTAGATGATGTATCAATGTGACATACAGATGGAGGAGTCCTAATTGCATACCAAYAAGGAAAGAAAGCCTGCCTATAAATTTTCATACTAGGAATAATATTCTTTTTAATTTTACATGTTACTTTGAAAAATATATTAAAAATTCTCTATTAAACTCTATTATACTCTCTTAGACATAAAGTATATTTCTATGGAACCTTATTCAAAGGTTATAGCTTACCTTCTATAGAGTTTATTAGTTGTATATTCATTAATTTTTTTTAGGGCTTTCTCAAATGGTCTTACGAAAAAGATAATAACTAGTTAGGTCACTAAGACCTGTCTACTCCTACCTGTATACTAAACTTCATAGCTTGAAATATTTTCAAATGCGTTCTTATCTTTATATGTTCAACCTGCTCCAATGTTCATTTTAGGATTTTAAGTGCTACTAATCGCGTAATAAATGCTACACTATTTTCTGTTACTTCCTTTATTGCTAGACAAGAGAGAAAAATGAAGAGGCCTCAGTGAGGAAACCTTTTTTTAAAGGTCACCTTTATTAATAGCAGAGATTCTCTCACCAGGTTATCAATGTACAAAATCACTGTTTTGATTAAACATCATTCTAACATGCAATGACTATAAAACAAGCTTTTCCAAATCACCTTTCTGTGAGTAATAGAAATTCTTAAATATAGTTAATGGCTGGGTATAACCATCTCTTTTATCTGGATTTTCCAAAGCCACAGTATTGTGACATGTAGGATGATACATGGGTGTCATTGATGTTAAGTAAGCGTTTATGTCCTGGGAAAGTACTGTTTTCTGTTTTTCATTCACTGTAGTCTAAGAGTCTAATGGCAGACAGGTAATCTAACATCCATTAAATGTGTAACTTAAGTAGTCATTTACAGACGTGAAACAGTAGACAAATCTGTTAAGCACTTTGGTAAGACCATAATTTGAAAGCCATGACATTATCAAACCTTTCCACAGTTCACCACAGCTAATGCATTCAAATCCAACACAGTAAATTTGTTAATGCTGTCAAATCCAGTTTATTCGACACTGCTTATCTGCCAGGGGCAAATGTTTACATTATCAGTCCTTCTGAGATATCCCTCTGGTTTCATTGGGAGGGGGGATGTTGCCCTTGTAGCAGGGAACAGAAATAACCGAAATTTTAGCACTTTTCCAAAGAAAGAAGAAAAGAACAGATTGCTCAGTTTTACTCTCCATTAGCGAGTTAGTTACAAATTCTGACAGAGGAAGGCTCAGTGATTTAAATAACATTTCAATCATTAATCACTCAAAATTATGGATAAGAGAGTTGAGGGTTGCATGAGAAAGAATCGGGCTGTAACTGAAGCTGGTACGCAATTACGTAAAACTCTGATGCATCAAGGGGAACGTCTGGGGGATTGTTAACAYTTCCATTTTTACGTATGTTTCTCCAAGCCATTGTTTTAAATTTATACCAAGACGAATTTAGCAAGGTTTCTAATCCTTGTGTAAGCTGGATAAATATGAGAACGTTTCATGTTTAAAATCCAGTTGTTCAAATTATGCTACATTTTCAGCAACCTTGAAAAACCTAGAGYGGTTATCATTTTTTCCAGTATATCACTGCAAGTTTGAATAAAAAATAGTTATATCTAGTTCATCTAGTACAGGGCCTTGAGAGACAGGAAGAGATAATTCTGTGCTGAAGGGTTATTCTCTCCAGTCAGCCTGGGCATCTCAAGCCTGTGCTAGAGTAGTCAGTGTAAAGATACCCAAGTTAGTTTAAGTACCATCTATGACTCTGTTCCTTACTTCTCACTGAATATACAGGCTATGTCCTAGTAGCTTATCATTTTCTCAGTTGACTAAAATATCCATCTTTTTCCATCTGCTCAGATTAGCAGCCAAGATCGCATCCCTTATGGTGGCTAAAGCAAATTCCCACTTCTGGTATTTCCAGCACATATCTCACAAATACATTGGCATTGACTTTGTAATCCTGCTGTCTGCAAGACTGTTACAACATTTTACAATCATAGCAAATATCCATAATAAATAGACCTTATCGAGCTCACAATGTCCACTTGACGTTGGTCCACGTGTAAAATTAATAGTCTAGGTGCTGCTTCTGCATTAGGATGCCTATCCAAGTACCTCTAAGCTTATCCAAGTAGCTCTAAGCCATTTCAGAAGCTTATGCTGCCATGGGGACTATGATTTTTTTTTTTTATTTATGTGCAGGGTTTTCTGGGTTTGGGGGTGGGTATTTTTTTTACTTTTCACTGAAAGTGAATAGGAGAAAGCAAATGCAGTTTCAGAATTGACTTTGAATCAGGGTTTCAGAACTGAATTTGGATCAGGATACAAATTTCTCCTCGGGTACTCACATCGAAGGCTTTCTTTCCCAGCAAAGCATTCTCTTTTGATCGAGATGTCACACTTTTGGTGTAGAAGGGTGCCAATTCCACTTTTAGCTCCTTGCTATTAAATGCATAAAAGGTACGTGTGCGTCCATTAAAAAAAMCAAACACTCACTGCAAGTTCCGGAGCCTGAGCTGCTGAAAGCGTTACCAATGATGTAACCACCACTGTAACCTTCAGCTTAGCATAGGATTTGTGATGCCATGGGCCCTCCACAAGAAGTGGGCTTCTAGTGAACATGGCTTTTTCTACTGACTTCCAAGGACTCCTGAGAAGATCAGAGGTCCTCAATACATTTTAGGTAAAATATAAATCACTGTTCTTCTTGATATATTAGGACATGTCATGAGCTTCTTCCTCAGGATGCTTTCCAAAGGTCTTTATTACAAACCTGATGTTCTTCCTCATTTCTTGCCATTTGAAAGTTGCTAGTATAAAAATAATTGAAAAGGACAGACTAAACCTATAGAGATCCTCCTTGTTTGTTGTCTATTAAAAAAGATCCCCAGCAGATCTACTTCAAAAGAAAAAGCAGCTCTACATCATTAACCTGTACAGAAAGCATTCTCTAGGAGAACAGAAGCTATTACATTACTGGGCAATTAAAACTCTCAGATATGTTTCGTACCATATTCCATGCACGTGCCAATATTTAAGCATCTGCCAGATAGCAGGTGGTTTGTAAATCATTATCTTTTCAAATTATGTTGCTAATGGCATGTGTGAAATGACTGAAAAATTACATGTTTCCCCTTCTCCATCATTAAAATAAAATAAATTGCTGCAATATATTATCTAAAACTCCAGAGCCATAAAGCACTGGCAAACCTGGGTTTCCTGCTCTCCACCCTACTCCGTTAGACTTGCCTCCCCCGTCAACGGTGGACAAAACAGTCTGTGATATTTGACTCTTACAACTTCTCTCTGCTAGGAATAAGTAAAGACCACCGAAAGCATCAGCATCAACTAGTTCTCAAATAGAGCACAGCCTATTAATTAGGAACAATCAGCCAATTCTTTGAACGGTATTGACAGATAGCACAGTCTGACTATAAAAATAGTGAAAGATTCCTGTAACAATATAGGGACATAAATGGAAAAACAAACCCGAAAATGTTGTTAAACAAAGCATAATTAGAACTATCATTTTTGTTTTAGAGTGGATCAGCGAAGAGCCTAATTATTCAAATACCAAAATATGGACAAATCTCTTGGGTTTTTTTAATCATGCTTTAGTTCAGAGCTCACAGTGACTGCTTGCTGCTAGTTCTCAGAACAACTCGGCAAATTAGGAATTTAGCGTTTTTTCTGCCAGCATGTGGTGTGCAAACACTTGTCCTTCCAAGTTGCATTGCCAACAGCTGAAGCTTCTGAGGATAAAACACTTTTGCAAGTCCTTGGTTTGGCTGCCCAGATGCTGAGCACGGCAGCTTTTGTTCTGCTTTTCCAAACCAGCATACGTACCACAGCCTGTTGGGCGATACAGGTATCTGAAAGCAGAAAGGACATATCCAGGACTGTCCTGTTCCTCTTCACCCAGAGGAAAACCACTTCTGCGGCCATAGATGTCCTGACTGAAACCAGCTGCTAGCTCAGCGGGAAAGGTCAGTTTCTGCCTTACCAAGTGAGCCCGATGCTTGGAGATCTGGTTTATACCCTATATAAACACATAGACACAGGGAGAAACCTATAGCCCTATATAACCACTCCATTAGGAAACGACCTGAAAACAGGTGATCTTTAAATATGTGGCTTTCAGGGTCTCCCCATATTACAAATAAAAGTGGCAGAAAGGACACAGGCCCTATCATAAAACCAGGTAGCCAGCAGTTAAGGATTTGGATAGCAGGCTGGCTTGATTTTGTGCTGGAAAAGTTTCCTGAAATAAGTTAAGCAAGACAGTTCATATTTTTTCCATGTTAATTTCATACCACTTCTATTAAATGAATAGTTTCTTCAAAAATTCGTACTGTTTCCAGATCCTGAATATTCTAGGTGATTC
This sequence comes from Phoebastria nigripes, assembly GCA_035582835.1. Taxonomy (NCBI): domain Eukaryota; kingdom Metazoa; phylum Chordata; class Aves; order Procellariiformes; family Diomedeidae; genus Phoebastria; species Phoebastria nigripes. Next base: position 289,145 of record JAYKAV010003272.1, on the reverse strand, counting down.
GAGACTTCCGGATATTTTCCATCAAGATAACTGCCAGCTAAAATGAGGGATGAGCAATGCGTAAGTATTGGAGGATAGCTGTTATGTGCTTTAGCTCAGTAGCCCTCTGGCACAGTCAATAAAGACAAAACAATAGGGAAGATTTGCTACAGAAAGTAGCTGTAAACAAGGTGCCAGTCAGTGAAGAAGTGTGCTGCAGTGCAGACACAAACTCAAGTGCCGTGCAATTCAGGGATGTTTCTATTTTGCTACCTAAACCAAACATATAAAAATCATAGCCAATTCAAACTAGATTTTTTTCATTTTAGAGGATTGGTACATTAGCAAAGCCTTGCAGTTTCTAAGGACTTCATACAGATCTCACACTGTGAATTAAAATACCACAGCACCATTGCTGATTACCGTTATATTTTGACTGTGTCCATCCTTTATTGCCTTTTCCGTATTACCTGGTAACATCAAAAGATCTGCTTCATTTCCTTTAATCAAAAGTTCCCTGCAAATATCTCTAGTTAGTATTTAGGCTAAAAGAAGCACCTCGTCAAAATCTCCAGTGATTCCACTAAACACAGCTCACCCAGCTGAAAGGCAAATAACAGCAAAACCACAAAATTGGCATAATAAATTACAGAGAATGGGCTTTCTCCTAAATATTTCCAGCTTCATTAATTAAGAGAGACTTATCCAAGCATGTTGAAGTCTTCAGCGAGTTTTAGAGTATAGCCATGTCAATGGTTCTCAGGTCAGCTGCATCACTGTGCATATCAAATTATTTACCTGGAAGGCACAAAGCAGTTCAATATAAGCAATGACCTGTTTAAGAGTTTTCTGCAATGCTTGAATTGAAATTTCTGACTATAAGCTCAAGTTAATTGTGGCTAAAGTCTTCGGAATTGTTTTCTTCACATTTTTATAATAAAGGAGGTTGGATGGCCAATTCAGTTTTTGCACCATAACCAAAACAAGAATCTGCAAAGTGTGGATTCGTTTTGTTTCTACATAGCCTTTACCACAAAGGCTCAGACGAACGTGGTGATGAACGATGTACGTGATGATGAACAGTGTCTGCACATCTGGGTTCGAGCATGGAGATATTCCATTTTAAGCACATGCATATGATCCAGCAATATCAAAAGGGGCCACAATCCTTTCAAATCCCATAGACTAAAAAAAGTGAAATGGAAATGTGAATGGAAGATTCAGGGGAAAAATAAAAATAAAAGTCATTAAGAAATCTTGCCACTGAGACAGCTAATGTTGCCATATTAATCAGTCCCTTTTAACTCTTGCTCTAGCATGCTGTTAGCAGATGCAGTAATGCTGGACATGCTTTGTTTAAGATGCAGCCCCCTAACTTCTTTTCCTATACCCATATATGACGCTGACAGGAGCAGCGATGTTTCCAGCACAGCTGGTGTTGCACAGGTCAGCAATACATCAGATTTCAGTCAGTCAGTCTCCTCTGCATTTCTGCTGTGTGCAAAATTAACCTTAATTTCCCATCTAGGGCTGTAATTTAATGTTGCTGATGATATTAAGGAGCTGTCCTTCACAGGTAATGACAGATACAAATACGCAGTATAGAATATACGTCTCAGATAAATATTAAAAAACTTTTAAGTAGCTTGAAGTCCAGGGAAACTCTTTAAAAAAACAGATTTTTTTTTTCCAGAAAACAGTCTCTTCACAGGACAAGTAGCTAAAGGCTACATTTTCAGTGGCATTTACCTAACTAAAGATGCAGACAGATTTTAGGGTAGGAACCTGTTAAGATTTTCCAGAGTATCTAAATTTGCATCTTTATTCATGTAAGCATTTGTAGAATTTCCTCCTCTGTCATGTTTGAAAAGGTAATTTCAACTCCTCATTCGTTCAGACTTTCTGAAACAGGTACCGACTGTGAAGAATGCTCGTAAAGCAGTTTAAAAGGTAGTTACATGAAATAAAATGCATAATGCTATAACAAGTACTCTGAGATTGTTATTTAAGCTGAAATCACTTTTGGCATTAAAATTTTACAAATAGTTTCAAATTTCTGTATGTCTAAGATGGAGGGTGCCTTACTGAGATTTCCATATTCATCACTATAGCAAGTGAGAGTCCCCAATCATTGTGTTAAGCATAGTGATTAATACATTTTGGTCCAACTAACAACCGCTTTGCACTTCTTGTTTCAGCCTACAGCCTTCCCTCCTGTCTATCTGAAATTCTCATGCCAGAAGCAGAGAATGCAAAAAGAGCATGGGAATAATGTCATCAACGACCATATCTACTCCAAAGTCCAATGATTTTCTCCAGTGGGTAGCAGAAAACACACAAGAGGCAGGGAGTTGTGGGGAGGGCATTAAAACACATCACGTCAGGAGCGGTGCCGTCCATTTTCATCATCCTGCTCTCACACTATGCTCACTTAACTTGCTAAAAATTATACTCTAGAAATAACTGCAGACAGAAGTGGAGCACTGCAAGCAAACCTCTGCTTCACATTTCTCAGCTGATGTCATGCTTATTACTCCAAGATCATGAACTTTGCAGACGACTCCTTGCTTCTAACATTACGTTTAGAGCCTTCTCTTCAGCTTGCCAGAGTTCATCGCAAATGCTCTCCAAAACTCATTCTTGGCAGACTTTTCATTAAGATGTACATGAACTAGATGAAACTGAAAGACTGAAAACGTATCTTTTTTTCTGAGATAGGGCAGAGTTTGATCTTTGTACTGCAGAAGGTATCAAGTTTCAGGATTAAAACATGACTTAGAAGAGACCACATTCTTCATTACCAAAAGGTAAAGAAAGGTCTTGTCGATAAATTGAAGGACACCTTGGTTTGGGTTTGGTTTTTTAATTTTAATCTACAAGTCCCTTGTCCTCCTACAAAAGGATGTAGAACTGTTTTTGCATGTTAATAGATGCTAACAGCACCTTCATATTGCTCCATTCTTTCCAAATTAGCTAAAATTTCACTTATGCAATTGATTCACCCCCTGTAAGATGTTAATCTCAGTTCCCTTTCTTCTATTAAAAGCCAATGAAGAGTTTCACCTTCTTTCACCCTGAGGAGGGCTGTCCTGTCATGCACCCAGCTTCTCCTCCAATCTCACTGAAGTCTTCTGAAATTGAAGTCATACTAGCCAAGAACTGCATGACCAGCTTTATTCAGAGGAATAATGTGACGGGAGTGGTGCAACCATCATCTTCCCACCCACCTGCTCCAAGACAGTTACAGAGATCATCACGTTGTTACCTCATCGAGGTCAACAGGAATTAGGACAATGGCTAGAAGATAGGTTTGTGCAGAGACATATACATTTCAAAGTGACGGCAAGCTAACAACTGCAAAAACATGTGCTGTAGATAGGAGTCCAAGAAACAGGGCAACAAACTGCAGGTAACGTAAGCCCATGGGAAAAAAAAGGAGATGGTATGCAAAATTTTCACCTTCTTAGCAGTTCATAATAAGAAAGCAAATCAAAGGGTAATGTATCAAGACTTGGAGAATGACTAGGTGTCTATACCAAATATGCAGATAATCTTAGAGAAATGCAAAAAAAACCACAACACCAAAATCTTGAATTTAAATAAATTATTAATGCTTACATTCAATAACAGAACTTGAAGGCAAATCTGGAACCTCATTTTGAAACTGGAACTCATTTTGCAAATGGAAATGTTGAAGAATAATTTTAAAGTGCCCAATCTTGATCATCTTTAATACTATACATTAATTACAGATGAATTAAAAGGGTAATTATTTTATAATTAAAATCACTCTTAGGGAGCAATAGTGAAAGATTATATAAATAACTTCATCAAATGCAATGAGAAAATAACTGAAAAAAACAGTTCAATAGATAGTGATGCACTTGATAAACAGAATAAGGGGTTGTTTTTGCAGATTTGACTACTTCATCTGAAATAACACCTTTTGAGGAGTGTAGTACAGAGAGAAAGAGTTCAATTTAAAATTTTCTTTTTTTTAATAGAAAGCCAACTTGTCTCAAAATCATCACATTCAATGGCTGAAATAAATGGTTGTATAAGTGAATGGGAGTCTAATTATGTACCACGGGCAGTAAATGTCATGTTATGTTTCAATGATTTTATGGATAAGAAGCTCATTTGTGTGCTATTTCCAATATAAGTTTTATGACTAACACTAATAAATAAGAGAAAATATGTTCTGATTTTTAACAAAATACAGTTTCTTATCACAGCAGTTTATCTCAGTTAAAACAGTATCTTGTATCTAGGGACAAGGCTAGGGCAAAGCTTAAAAAGCAAGTAAAGAAGTTATATTAATTCTGCTCACCATTGCATAAATACATAGTGTATTCTTTAATTGCTTACCACCACTATAATTCCTTCCCATAAATTTAATTGGCAATAAACTTTCTATGATGATAGTAAGACTAACAAAAAAAAAATTAAAAAAAAGCAAAAAGCTCCCAATCATTCCAGTTCTTTTACAGGAGTCACCTTTCCCTATCAGTCAACAAACTGCTATTACCATACCACAGATCACAGCATGACATCTCCTTTTTTAATTTCCTTTTTCTTCTTATGAAGAAAGTTTTTGCCCTTTCCTTTAACTCCAAGTTAGCCTCTTAGGTTGTATAAATCAATATGGTAACATTAGCTTTGACAGAGCTAAGCCAGTTTACAATAATTGATGATATAACCCCTTGTCTGCACATCCAATTAAATATTAATTAAAAACAAGCAAACAAACAAAATATCTTGCCAATAGAGGATTTGAAAACCTATCTGGCGTTATACTATTTCCACTGACAATCAGGACATTACAGTTGAAGGTCTGGAGCTTGCAGAGGGTGAACTGTGGTAGAGGAAGGTAGTGCAACGCAGTGCCCAAAGCTTTCAAAATATTCTTCTACTCAGAGGTGTAAGTCCTACGAGGGTGTATCTGTAAGTATAAAGTGTGCAGTGCAGCACAGCGCTGCGCTGTTATTGAAGTCACACTTCTGTCCTGATTTATACCGGTCCATGGAGGACGTGGATTTATCACATTTTATAATGGTGATGGGCTCCTAGGCACGTAATCCATCTCTGGAGAGAAAGCCAACACCAGGATGAATTTTACATTGCCTGTAGTTATTTCAAGCTCTAGAAATTTAAGGTATATTTCTGTAGGGTTAAAACGTGGAGGAGAAAGGTTTTGTAAACCAGAGTGAACCAGGCCAGGCGCTGACAGAGGGATAAAGTTACTCCATAATTCAGCTCAAGGGCAGGTCTCAAATCAGCCTTTTAAAAGCAGAATCTCCTTAAAAGGGGAAGAATGGGGTAGAGGATGCTTTTTCAAAGGATTATAAAAATCCTCTTTCCTAACTGCTTGCTAACTCTACAGACCTGAGTGGATGTCAGCCCATAAGCACTGCAGGAGCTAATGAGCTTAATGGCCCAGCTAAATTCATCAAAATTATTTGCAGTACACCACAAGAGCAGGCAATTTGCAGCAGAAAGTCTTGAACGCCATCAGTTATAAGCATCATAAATCCAGAGATGACGGATGACTCCTTCCTTTTGCTGATAAAGGAAACTGCCACAGTCTTCTATACGCTCAAGGTTAAAATCAATGGTTTACCTGTTAAAATATCTGTTTGCAAGCTTSTCCGGGACAGATTCAGAGGTCATTTATTTGCCTGGCTACAAAGATAGCAGAAGGTGAACAGCCTAAGCTTGCACCAGCCAATTTTCAATTTGAACCATCTATAATTAAGAGAAAACCATGTGAAAGGTGTTTTGTTAGAAGATGGGTATCTTCAGATTAAAAGTAGCAATAAGACTTACATTTTTAGATTTTCTTTATTTCAAATTAACTATTGTATAATCTGGATTTTTGAATGTATTTCATTACTGATCAGTACAACTGATCATTAAGCCTAGAGCTTCTAAAGTATAGGGCTTGGGTCTAGCTTTGATAACACCCTCAGGTCAACTTTCCCACTTGTACCTAAAAACTGCTGATAAAGTTTTGTACCTAAAATAGATTTGCAGACATACCTGGGCACCAATCGTGTCTTTATTCGGGTATTGAGATGAAGAAGGACACAGAACTGGGCTATCTGAAGATGCAAATGGGGAAAGAGGTTTCTTTCTCCATAGTTTATGTTAATGCTGTGACTGCTAACGTTTACCACCTTTATTGCGTTTATTCTCAAATTCCTATTCAACTGCGGAAATACATTTTTCACAGGTTTTATTCCTGTGATTCCTAGAAGACGGTAGGCACAGTTGCCTTGAACTCCAGATGGTAAAGGACATCATCTTGCACTGGTGGAAAGTGGAATGTCTTTCTTTTTTTGTTCTTCTTAAAAGGAGGTTTCATTTCTTCCATAAAACATCTAGGATCAACAAACCCTTTCCAATGCAGAACCCACAGACATTTGGCTTCTTTTCCTCTGGAATTAATGATTCTGTTTAACCATAGTGCTGAGAAACTTTTCCCCTCTTCAATATCCATCATCTGCCAGGAAAAAAAATCTTCCCAACATTGCTAATTCACAAGTGATAGCATAATTCAAATATCCTTCACAGATACCTTAAGGATGAAGACGTGAATAAGATGGATATCCCAGTACATATCAGAAAGCAATTAGACAAATGGGAGTTCATTTGAATATATTCTATATCTTCTCTGATACAATGATACCTTGAAAATGTCAAAATATAAAAATGAAATTCTGAGAGCCTAGGGTGATGGAGGGTAAAGCTGAAATCTAATCAATGATTATAAAGAGCGGGTAAGAAACAACTTGAATCAGTCAGCAAATAGTTAAAATTAAGTAAGGAATTGCTTTTTGTAGAGAAAAGAGACTCAGAAGGAATGACCACTAAACATATGTATTTTTAGTGAACAAAGATAGGACCATTTTAATTTTTTTTAAAGAAGGTCAAAAATATATATATGAAATGTATTTGTCTGTCTCGGGAATTTAGGGCTGCAATGTTCCGTATTACATGTAGAAAGGAAACATGGTTCCCAGAAGAAAAGAAAAAAATTACTAAACATTAGTAAAACTCATGATAGTTCTCTGAAGGTTGTTAGCGTTATTCCCATTTCTAATGCCATGACGCGTATCAAATCTTGTTTATTACGATTACTTGCTTTTGCCCCCTCACAGTGAGAAGATTTTTTTTTTTATACTGTTCCATGGAGTATAGAGGACACTGCAACTGCGGTACAGGTGGCACACCTAAGTGCTTCAGGATCTCAGAACATCTGCCTCTCATTGACATAAAGGTAGAAAGACATTCCTTGATTTCAAACAAATTATCTATAGTCCATTAGTTTTACCACTTTAACTTTCCTTTTGAAAGGCAAAGTAAGAGTTTCCTGTGAAACTTATTGTAGAAGCTTATCAGAAGAAATGTGCAGGATGTTGCTCCTTTGAAAAAAATCCAAGTTAAGGAGATTTGCTGACCTAAACACTCCCATTTTCTATGAACTGCCCATTACTGGAAACTGTTTACCAGGTTAACCAACAATTCTGGTCCCCTGGGACTTTCAGAAAGTTGGCCTCAATCTGTTCCTAGCAATGAGAACAAAGCACATTTAGGGTTACGAGGAAAGCTTTAAAAATCCTATTTTGTACAAATAAGCTTTTCCTTTCTTGACTGTTGCTTTTATTCTGAAATTTCACAGGCTACAAAGAGAAAGAGAGAATGTACAGTCCTGACAGATCAATGCAGACCTCAGCCCAAGCATCCGCTCTGGTCTCAGGACTCCTCCCCGCTGCTTAATCCCGGCATCATTGGAACTAACGAAGCATCCATGATACGTGTCACGATAATATGAGATTCTCGTGTTATGAGATATTCGGTATGAAACATATTATATGTCTCATATGTCTCATATGATACAAGACAACAAAAGAGTTTTCTGCCAGGCTGTGGTATCCCATGCAGACATTCACCTCTCAGTCTGGGAATAAGCAATGTTCACCCCTTCAGAGCACTTTATTATGGGAGTTTTTAAAACACCTCCTTAATCACAGCACGTAGCTCAAGCCTGTCTTTTTAAACGCTGGTGCCTCAGAGTTATTTTCCACTGTTGATTATGTATTCTGTGCAAGTAGAATATAAAGCTCCAAGCTCATCATTGTCAGTAAAAGTCTCATGCATGTAAACAAGGACTGAACTTCCTGTTATTTAAGAACAGAGCTCAAGTCTCTTTTTTGATCAAAGCTCACGCTGCTCTTACAATTTCTGAAGGTTAACACAAGTCTGTTCTTAAAAAAAAAGGTGACACACAAAATCAAATTCTGATTGCAGTGTGGTGTCCAAATCAGCAATTTAATTTAGCTGTTTTTTGTAAATGTCCTACTCATGCCATGATACACAATAACGTCCTTGCATAATAAACAGCAGGTCATTTAAAAAGGAAAATACTAAAGTGAAAAAGAAAATTACAAAAAAAACCCAAAAACAAAAAACACAACAAACCTGTAAAACCACTACATTTATTCTGCTGCTGCTACCTCCCTCCTTTCACTCAAGCTGAAATCCATCTGAGGTTCACACAGACCAGTAAAACTTGAGATTTGCTCATAAGAAAATCATGATTAATAAACAATGCAGAAAGAACAAATCCAGCTGTACTTGACCCTCTCTGGCAGCTCATCCATGTCAGCTGCAGACTTAAGGCAGCTGTTCCTAAGAGCAGTTTATGAATTTCTTCCATGTCCCCTTTTTGTCACTAGATAACCGGTGAAACTGTCATAAAATTCTCAAAAGCAATTTCCACTGCTTAAGAGCACTTGAGCACTTGCTCAAACCACAGGTACAAGGAGCCAAGGTTCTGTATTTAGCTACAGACTTGTAGCCCAGACAACTCACGCCTCTGTGTCATGCAGATGTGCCTCCGCTGCCTTCCAGTGGAGCACCTAAGGGTAGCCATGGCACGTCCATACGACAAAAAGACCTTACAGCAGTCACAGTGTACGTAGTCCTCCACAGATAACGTTCCCSAAGCTTTTTACACACATAAAATGAGGCTTCAGAACAGGCTGGTAGTGTTTGAAGTGAAGATTTTGTGGAGATCTGAAAGTGGACCATGTTCCTTCCCTTCACCCATCAGCACCGCAGTATTAGAAGACACGGGATGTACCAAACACAGAGGAAGCTAAATTGTGATGTGGTCTCCTCTATCCTCACCATTGAGGCCTCATCCAGACCTGAGTTAAGAATTATAACTCCAATTTTAAAGAGTGGAAAGTGAAAAATATTTAGCACCCCAGAAGGCACTTCACAAGCAAGGATGGAAGAAGCTAGCCCCAAATTAGCTACACAAAAACACACTGTAGTAGATGAAGAGAACTGCAAATTTCTGACTCTTGAAACGGGTCTAACATGTATTTCATTTAGGAGTGCTTTTTTTCACTAGCACTTGGAGATTGGATCAGCCTCTCTGAAGCTTTAAATATGGAACGACAGACATATTCTTTCTATTATTTCCAAATTCAATAACTAAGACCAGTTATATAAAAATCTTGAATTTCAGCTGTAGTCAGATATTCCTCCTGCCTGTAAACAGTATTCCAGCAGCAGAAGTGAAAATACCCAAATGTATTATTTAGGAATATAATAAGAAATGACTGTTCAAATTTAAAGATCAAATTATGTTGCCTATGTATGAAGCAAAGAAAGCTACTTATTTATACAGCCTGTGTCTAAACAGACATTTTCAAAACTTCTTTCAAGAACAAAGATACCCTTGTGATACACAATTGAAATTATAAATCGAAGCACTATTATTGTATTAATAAATATTTTACAATTTCCATAGCAGTTCTCGGCATCTTGCAGCTGTCTCAAACTTGTAAGTACTGAAGTATTGCAGCACTGATGAAATGGCTTTCCAGCTAATATATTCACGATGTAGGTGGCTGTAGGGTTTAAAAGAAAAAAATAATCACCTACATCTTTTCAACATTAATCCGTGACTGAGCTTATGAGAAATTATCGGTCATCAAGGTTAAAAGTAGATGTGCTCAGCTGAACTGAAAGCAAACTTCCCAGTGTAGTATTAATTATAGCAGGCACGTGAACAGCTAATAAAAACAGTAATTTTTTTTAATCTTTGTTCTAAAATATCTTCATGCCACAATTAGGAGTCTACTCTGCAACTGTAGAGGCAGAGACATTGCTTTGTCCCAGTAGAGCTATTGACAGTTCCTTTACCAGGTTCTTTCTTACTGGCAAATAGGCCAGAAGGAAAAGTATATTTAAATTAAAACACTTGCTGAGGGAATGGAAAGAGAAAAAAGATCTGATTTTGTTTGCTGAGTGACTACCCAGAGCCAAGAAGTCTGACAAACCTTATACAAAGTTTAAGCGCCTTAGTAGTTGCCATTACTTATGTGAACTGAAACAGCTCGATAGCCAGTTTCCCACAGCGGTAGCTCATCTTAGAGTTAAGGGCAAATGTAAGCACTTCTCTGAATACGAACATACTTAAGTATAACCTTGAATGTCAGACACACGCTTAAGTGATTGATTAGATTGTGGCCTAAAGAAGGGAGGACTCCAAAAACCATAAATGATCCAGTAAAAGCATCAAAATTGCAGTGAAACCATTCATCATATGATACAGGAACTTGGTTATTCTTAAAAGACCTGTTACAAATTATGGTGCACTTCTTCCACATTATGCAGTAAGTAGCTGTCAGAAACACTCATTCTATTTCACCGACTTCCAGGGAGCTGTATCATTGCACACAACAGCAGAAGTTGCCCTGTGGGCAATTACGAACAATTCCAGGCAGATACCTGCCCTCAACCCTGATCCTCTCTCCATCAGCGGAAACTTTTCGTACTAATATCTTAGGGCATGGCGATGATCTTTTTTGCTCTGTCTTTGTTCAGCGACGAGCACGACGCTCTGTGATTTGTGATTTCAGAAGGACCTGAATGCTCCATTTCCCTACAAAACCACAGAAATTTTCTCAAGCAGTCTGAGACCTTCTAGCTCTTAGATCAGTTTATTATCCCCTCATACAGAAGACATTAAAAATCTAACATTTTAAATTGCAACCTAATTAAAATGATACATATTTCAAGACTGTTTGTGATATTTTGTGCAAAACCACTTATATTGTAAAACATCATGTTAGAAAGTTTCTATATGGATGCTGACTGCTATTTTAATAAAGCATGTAATTTAATGAAGCATTTAGTCTCTTTTTCATGAAAGACTAATTGAAATGTTAATTCAAATTGGATTGGACAGATCCAAAACCTGACTAATTGAATGTAAACAAAAGACGATGAGGAGTAGTAGTATGCCAAGTTGACATCTTCTGCAGTAACAGGGGAATCGTGGTTGTCATTCCTATTCTTTAATATTTTCCTAAATGATCTGGAAGAGTGAGAAATAATCATATGAAGAAAACTGGCAAATTACTCTATATTGGGAGACACGGTTAACACCAGAAAGGCAAACAGAGTGGAAGAATGGGCAGGGGGGGGTGAAAAAGACCTAATTTGGACACGTCTGTTGTCGTGACAACATTTTACCTAATACAGATGGTGAAAAATAATCCAAAGTGTATATCCTTTGAATAAAGGAGAAACTAGGGAAGAAACAATCAGCTGGCAGCGATGGAGACCCAATTAGAGATAGCTGGAAAAATATGGTTGGGCATAYATATGCATAGAATAGCACGTCCATATAGGAACCGCGCTCCTGCTCAGTAGAGTAATTACTCCAGCAGGAATACTTTTCTCCAAGAAGACTTCTGGAGTCAATGTCCAGTAGCAGTCTGGAGGAATTGCGGTCAACGAGAAAATGGGAGCACATGGAAGATGGGTCAGATGAAATGTTCGCATGGGTAAAGGTAATCACCGCTTAAGTGCCTTGTTAAAAGGGGCCTCAAGGACCAAAATRTATGCAGCCAGGGTGAAAAGAGATAAGAACTAGTTTACACCAGCCTACGTATATTTTTTTTTTACATTAGTCAACAGCTGAACTTCCCTTAGTCCTTTATTCCAATGCAAGGTGTGTACTCTTGCAAAATGCTATTACAAAAAGGGACTGAAGTGATCATACGAAACACATGACCTGGATCTCTGAAAGGAAAATGAGTGATTCAACATGGTGAGCTGAACCGCAGTATTATTGGATAAAGAGAAAAAAATTGAGAAGAGATTAATGGACTGAACACCTATAAAACTTGCATGACAGTCTTCTCAAGGAATGCTGGAAGCTTAAAGGAGGATTAAAGAGGTGCTAGGAAGTGGATAGTCCTTTTGATCAGAGTTGGGCTAGCTTGCCTAATAAATCTGCCTTCCATCTATAAATTATGACGCCATATTAAATAATTTGAAACAGGAAATTCAAACATCTTCCCCTATTTTTCTGTATGTAACTGGCATCTCAATCAACAAATGTAATTGCATATTTTAAAGAACAATATAAATGACTCTCCTCTCTGACTGTAGTTTTCAGCAAAAGTATCATTTTATGCTCCTGATTTTTGAAGCTGACATGTTATTAGCATCATACATTATGTCTAAAACAATTGGAGGAAATAGAATTGATAAAATAGAAATAGAAAGTGTCCAGAAATGAAAAAGCAAAACAATAACATACTCTGAAACATTCATCAAAGCATATTGGCAATAAATTTTAATCAACAGTATGTCACTTCCCATTGAGTGAAAACAGAGATGCTATGCTATTCCCACTTACTGACATAATATAACCAGCGTTACAGAAAAATTGGTTATCAGTTGAACTTTCAACTTAAATCAGAAGAAAGTAGCAGGATAAAATAAAACTGAAATGGGGAAAGTCAATGCAGAAGAGTGTGGAAGAGCGTGTATTTCCAAGAAGAAAATTGTTCAAAGAAGGTATAGCTGCAAAAGATGTATTAAAGTCCTGAAACAAAAGTCCATCCCTATCAAGTCAAMGGAAGTTTTTCCAGCAGCTTAAGGCACATGGTCTGTCCCTGAATGATTTGTAAGGAGCCAGGCATACAGCCGAGCGTGCACTATGTATCTAATTTGCCCTTGCAAGGCATACTGCAGATGTGCATATGCAGTGAACCAAGAGAAGTGAAACATCCTGAAGACATATCCAAGTCAGCGTTAACCTTCCCACCTTGGGTACCTACTGTTGAACTTAGCCCATAGCTTAAAAACCCATCCCAAAAGAAGAGAGCCCTGTGATGCCACGGCTACAGGATCATTCATATCCAGACTCCTCAGCTGAAAGCCGCCACTGACTTCTACCAGCTCAGGATCTGTCTCCTTAAATCACCCTTTATTATTCCAGTGATATAGGAAAACTATTTGAATAATGTTCAAAGTACAATTAATAATCTTCTTTCTCAGCCTTGGGGAGAGAATTCCACTTGCAGCTTATCAATCAAGAGCCAGATCTCCTGCCCACACAGCGCAGTCTTAGACAGTGATATGCCTAACAATTAATAATTGCAACGTGAAAAAATTACCAGCGATACTAGTATTAAACTCACTTGCAAACTAGGGTTACAAGAATAATCCTATAATAAGAATACAAATTCATCTGCAAAATGCTGTTGGCCTATAATAGAATTTCGCATGTTGGAGTACCACCATTTAGACTTAGGCAGAAGACTAGCTACGCACTAGCACAGTGAAGCCAAGGGTAGTCTGCCCTTTCCCGCCTACAGCTAAGATTTTAGGCATGATAACTGAACAGAACAGATATTACCAGCACGGTCTCCATATTCTCAGCAGAAACAATTTTTCACAACTCCATTTTCTGCCATTTGAGGAACTGAATCATTTAATTTTAAAATTGGCCAAGTTTTGACTCCTACAACATGACTTTGAGAGTCAAAGTATCTGGATGCAAGACGTTTAGACCTAGGAGGAATTCTTGTTATCCTTCACGTTACCATTCCTACGAAATACTATGCMGTCTCTCAGTAAAACATGTTCTGCCATAATCTAACTTTATGACTACATGTAAAGAAGGTTTTGAATTGTATCTGTACAGCCAAGCCAAATATCACGTAAGATCAAATATTCACATTTTTAAATCCATTCTCTTTTTGAAGGGTACATTTCTAGTATTCACACAAGAAAACTTTCACATTTGTACACAAAAACATATAGCCCAAACTAATTACTTGATTAAAATTATACACTCACTAGTACAAAACAATTTATATGGTCTAATACCTTATGTTYATTTAACAACTTTGCTTTGTTATCTGTCCTCTAAGTGATAATGCTTTACCAATTAAAAGAAATTACTTGTCTGCTTTGGATGATGTTAGAGTCTCAACATTAAAACCCAGAAATCTGATGGACAGCAACGCATTTTTCTTTTGCTGAAAGTTAGAACACCCTTTCCTTTGTCAGACTTCATCATAGACTGTTTGCCTTCTTCCCCCTATCTGTTTGACCATATAGCTATAATCTTTAGTTAATGAAAGAAGTTAAAAGAAAAGTTAATAATAGCATTCTGAAACTATTAATTAAAAACTCAAGTATCCCTCCTTGGATTGAATGGCTCACTATATTTCTAAAGGCAAATAATGATACTGAGATCCAAAGTAATCCATCCTCAATGACTACCACTCCTTGTCATTTGATTGCCTCGATACAGCAGATAAATTCAAATGGCTTCAGTCCAATTTGAGGCATATGAGTGTGAAGAGCACAGTAATAATAAAACCAATTGACTTAAACTGGCTCTGCATGTGGAAGTGACTACAAGTGATATCTCTTCTTCTGCTGTTAATCCAGGCAAGTAGATTACAATTTTGCATCGAGGTCAGTAATTATAAAAGAATTAAAAATAATCTACAGATACCTAGAAATAGAGCTTAATATGAGGACTAGGCATACAAATGCCAAATATATATGCTATAAGCTGATTAGCCACGGACTTCCCTGAAAGGCAATTTAAATCAATGGGAGCACACTCAGTGGTACAAAGGAGCCTTCAAACAGCCTTACCTTCACGTTCACTAAATAACTTCATCTTTCTAAACAAGCTGGCACAATTTGCTCTTCCACTGAAAAATATATCTAAACAATATAGCTGAAATGAATGTAGACCAAAACCAAGGACAAACAGCAGAGAGGACAAGAAAATACAGGTATTTGCCAGCAAGCAAAACAAAAAGAACAGAGTGCAAAATGATGCAAAACAAAAGCAGGCAAAACAACTTATTAACAGAATCGCCCCAAAACAAAGGTTAATGAACAGTGAAAAGCTTTTATCTTCACCCTACATTGAAATCAACTTTAAAACACCTCTTGCAAAAGACAGGACTGCAGCTGTAGCAATCCCACTCCACATTAAACCATCTCTTTTTGAAATTCTCTGCTCCCCAAAGTAACTGATCCCCAGAGAGGAAATCTTAAATTATGGCTAACGTAAAAGTCAATGGATTTGAAAGGGACATTCTCTTTTCATCAGGATAAATCAAAGATATAGTCTCAAAGGAAAAAAACTCTGACCCGCTGCATATGAAAAGGCCTCATGCATATTCAAGCATATGCTGCATCACAGCTTACACCGTCCTGGTCCTGCCAGCTCTTCCCTACGTGCTTGTTACGTGTGTTCGGAACAGCCACAATTCCTGCTGTATTTCGGTCTTTTCATAGACCCAGGACTCAAAGCTAAATGAAGAATCATCAGAAATTATCCCTATAGCTTCTCAGCTGAGGATGCTTTAATCTCAATTAAGGCTTTTGGCATCAAAGTAAGAGTTATTGTGTTTTCAGAGGCGTAAGCACATATTGTAGTTCCACAGACATTCACGGAGATATGGGTTCAGACCACTTTGGAGATACCAGCTATTCCAGTTCAAACCTATAAATAAAAGTCAGAAAAGACTTTCCTCTAGATCCACTGTAGGGAAACTGTATGGAAACCTTGGGGCACACAAAGTCAATATTACCCCACTTTAAAGTTTGAATACTTTTAAAGTCTGTGTTGTTGGGATATTAGCTCTAAGCCTCTGGAATGCAATTTGGATTTCAAAACCCTAATGAGGTTTCATGGTATTAGCTTCAGTACCCTAGTGTAAATTTTATCTCAGAGATACTTATTCTCCCTCTCCACATCCCTGCAGTTGTAGTTGAACACAGGATTTCCATTCACTCTTGGTCATAATCTACCRTGAATCACTCCTTCCTATCATAGTCCCTCCGCCGCATTCCACTTTCAGAAGGCTGCAAATTAATTTGGGATTAAAGCTGTTATGAATTCCAGTATTGCTGCATAAACCCCCAACCTACGGAATAGACAGCAGGTTTGTAAATTATTAATAATCTTTTTCAGTCTCCTGGGAGCAGGAAACAAGGTCATTTTATGGGCAGAAGGTAAGAGTTCCTATTTATTCTCCTTTAATTTTTCCTCCCATTAGCTAAGCTCTCCTATCGAAAGCCTAAATCAAAATTTTTACCCCTTCTGATGCTCCAATATATCACCATCCTGAGGTGAAAACTTCTACCAAGCCTGATAAATGATTTTACTCCGTGCTCTTGCTTTTTTTCCTACGCGGGCTGAGTGCTGAGAGGAGTTTGGACAGCACGTCCAATGATGGCACTGCAGAGAAGCGCTCTTCACCAGGAGGAGAGGAGAAAGGTCAGATGCCATGACGAAACTCTGCGCACCTCTCCACTGGGTCAGCTTGAGCTGCCCTCCTTACCTCCACAAACCTCTTTTARAATCTCTTCTTGCTTCTTTCATCAGCTGAAATGTGTAGAGAGCAGATGCCTCCCCAGATGTCACAGGCAGTGAGACTTGCCATGGTTTCCCAGTCTGGAAATGTCAAGCCTCTTCACTCCAGCAGAAAGGCATCAGATGCCCAGATGAGTTAGCCCAAGGACACACCAAGTTCATTCTTCCATTTATTAGCCTCATAAATATGTCTGAACACTGCCGCTCCTTGCATGTAACGGTTTATATGCATTGCTGCCCATGGGAATTTAATGAGCTCTCCATTAAGCCCTGAACTTCCTTAACTTTCATGCTGGGACAACCACCACGTTTGCCACAGTTCCCCTAGCTGTTTTAGGAAAATATTTGAACCTTTGACCTGTGTCTGTCTTCATTGACATCAATAAAACCCTGCCCAACTAATTCAGTGAAATTCCAGGGGAATGCCACCAGGAGAGTTTGGTTACTTGTTAAACTTGATCTCAGTCACTCATTGGTCCGTGTGCATTTTTATTTAAAAAACTGATAACCATATCAGACATACAGACATAAGGAACAAATCCCATCAAACTTCAAATTAAACTCTGAGGGGAAAAAAATAAACTAAGATAACCTTTCAAACAAACGAGCACTGCTTAATTAAGTTACCCAAAAAACCCCAAGGTGCATAACATGGGAACCATGACGAACAACACCAGCACTGCTCAAACTCAGCATGAATGAATCACATCACTTGAAGCAATTATACCAGACATTAACTAGAAGGGCATCACACACGAAAAATGTTAGTAATTTTTTTACTTATTAATTAGCGTTGCCGATTCCCCTTCCCTTCCACTGTTGCCCAGTGTTGCCAGAGGGCTGTTCATTTCATAGAATCATAGAATGCTTTGGGTTGGAAGGGACCTTTAAAGGTCATCCAGTCCAACCCCCTTGCTGTGGGCAGGGGCATCTTCAACCAGATCAGGTT
Source organism: Phoebastria nigripes (assembly GCA_035582835.1). Taxonomy (NCBI): domain Eukaryota; kingdom Metazoa; phylum Chordata; class Aves; order Procellariiformes; family Diomedeidae; genus Phoebastria; species Phoebastria nigripes. The sequence goes on along the minus strand of JAYKAV010003272.1, from coordinate 271,494 downwards.
GCTCAGAGCCCCGTCCAACCTGACCTTGAATGTTTCCAGGGATGGGGCATCTACCACCTCTCTGGGCAACCTGTGCGAGGGTTTCACCACCCTCAGCGTAAAAAATTTCTTCCTTATATCTAGTCTAAATCTCCCCTCTCTTAGTTTAAAACCATTCCCCCTTGTCCTATCGCTACAGGCCCTGCTAAAAAGTCTGTCCCCATTTCCCTTCCAAACTCTCAGCCTTACCTACGCTCCTTACCCAACAGCTCCAAAATTCAGTCTGATGAGTTTAATGCTATCTCTGCAYTTTTGGGGCAGTTCTTTCATCATTTTGTTACCCAACAGGGACGATCCAACAGCACTGACCTACAAATTCAGAGTGAGTCTTAATCAATAGGCTCAAAAATGTCACAAAACAAAATGTGAAACTGCAGCCTGACCTATTCTGTTGCTTCCATGAGCCAAGATTTCACTTCCCGAGTCAGCTTAGGAAGCAACAGCATTTTGGTGGTGTAGGAATTAACCTGTCCATCTCCAGAGTTCCCACAGAAACAACCTCACCGAGCTTACACAAAGAGCTATGCAACTCTTCAATCTTCCATTCAGGAGCTGAGCAAAAATATCATTAAAAAACTTAGAGTGAGAATAATACCAAATTTAATTTATTGTCATCTTCTCCTCTGAAATGAAATACCCCAAGGGCAGAAAACGACAAGTAAAGCATTCCCTTTAAGTTCATACACAACATTTTGGGTTTCTTGTAAGGAAAAAAATGGAAATGAAGAGTTGGGGGCAGATTCCCAGACCTGAAGGGGAAGGAAGAGGACATGCCAAAATTTTATCAGTTCCATGGAGGTAAAAATAGGTTGAATGTCTTCCTCAGCTCAGGTCTGAATCCTGTCTCCTCTAAAAGCGTGAACCTTTTGGCATAGTCTCAGATGCATTTGTATGCAAGGAGGCTACTGCTAACACTGCTTAACTTTACATAAATAAAGAAACATCTATTGCAGAAGGGAACTAGAATATGGCAAGTATTCCTCCTCTAGGCATGAAAATCAGCATTTCAGCTACATTTTTAGTACATCTTCAAGCCCTCAAAATGGAAATGTTCAATTTTTCACAGTTGTGGAGCTGGGATGAGGCATCCTCCAGTAGCTCCACCTCTTCCCATACCGCCTGGGAGCGCAACAGGACCTTTCTATCCTGTTCATAAACTGTGGGCAGGAACTTCACGAAGATGAAAAAGCTAATTAGAAAGTGTTATTGCCCTTTGCATTATTTTCACAGCTGACACATATATATATTAAGCCAGCTGTTAGGGACTTAATTTACTCACAAAGAGAGTAATCTCTTCTTTTTGTCAGAAAACTCACCAATCTTGCTGGAAGTCTTGTTTCTACTCGATTACAAATTTCCCATCAACTTCCCTGGGATCTGGAGTTCTTCTCTGCTTTTATGGAAACTGAACATGACCGTTAAGAAGCAGAGCAAGATGGTATTTTGAATGAATTACAGTGAGTGCCACATTTATTTTGATAGATGATAGATGAAAAGGAAGTATCACTTTAGGTGTGAAACATTAATCTATGCACAGTTTTAATGTAAAAAACCCATAGCTTTTGAGATAAATTTGGTAGGAGACAAATCTGGTAGGAAAAATGAGCTAATCCGAATATTACCACAGGGCTAATCTTCAGAAATGTATCTGCATATAGGGCAGCAGGGCAGGCTGGGAAGACTGAGTACCTTAGGAAACTGTTCTGTAATATGCTGAAATTGGATATGAGGCAGAGGCTAGAAGAAAGAACACAAAATAACAGCTTTTAGCTTTCAAATAACTCTGGGATTTGTGACTGCAATAAAGAGTAAATACGGTTGTTTTTTTTTTTTTTCTTCCAATCTAGGTAAGACCATCTGAAGCGGTTGACCCCAGTCAGGCTGTAGATTTCCACTTAGATCCAATTCCAAACTCCAGACTCAAGGCAGGTCCCAACCTAAGGTTCAGTTTCACCCATTACAAAGTTAAAGAGAATGTGCAAAAGAGAAATCACAGGTCATAATCAGCTGTGTGAAAACCACATTATTCCATGCCCTTTGATCAAAATTTGGTGCGGTTCAGAGGTGAGCACTGAGAGAGAGAGAAAGAGAGAGAGAGAGAGATCTGTAGAGAGAAATTTAGGATATCTCTGTGAAGTGAAATCAAAGGAAATCAAGAACAATAAATATGCCTTATACCCCTTTGTATTATATATGAAAATTACCCTACTCTTGGGGGTTTTTTGGTTCAATAATTCAGGTTTATTCCGGTTTATTCTTTAATAGCATGTCGTCAGAAGATAATCTGTGATTTAATTTGTGTCTATGCCTGTGCAATTTACAGATATGTTATAATGCTGGAAACAGGCTCCCAGATTTGTTTTCAAGGAAGATCACATCCTGTCCAGGAGTTTGAAACTTCTGAGTCCAAATTTTGGCAATTCATAACCTCAGAGCAGGATGGATGCTGAGCCTGGGAAGAGCCCTTGCCTGCTCTTCATGCCGGCCAGGGCCCAAACATCTAGTGGCTCCTTCAGGAATTTACTTGGGCCTTCAAATATCTTATTTCCCATAGCAGAACTGAAGATATCTAGGGAAGACCGACAGACAGACAGACAGAAAGAAAGAAAAAGATCATGCACCGTGAACTAGGAGTTGCTAATTTAGAAGTGATGGATTTGCTACACTTCTGTCTCTCTGAAAGTTTTGCAGTCTTATTATGTTCAAAGAGTCCAATTCTCTGATGTGACTTACATGCAATAAAATGCAACAAAGAGAAGATTTTGTTGTTGTTAAACATAGGATTTTTTTTTTTTGCTTTATTTTTCCCTTCTTCTTACCACTGTCCACTCTCAGAGTGGCCCACAAGCTAAAAAAAAAAAAAAAACAATTACAGAAAGGACAGGAATACTCTTTAACATCTGTTCTTGCCCAAATTGGAGATTTTATCTAAGACAAAGGCAAGATAAATTGTACCATATTTCTTTTTCCCTTTGAAAAAAGGTTTCTGCAGGTCCCAGATTCCACATTTGTTTGTAACTCTCCCTATTTCCCAAGAAATCCCTTGCTCTGTATTTCCTTGGAATTGATTTTTYTCTTTCTTACTCTTCAAAACACCTCTCCTTATACACTTTCTACAATAAATGGAGCTTAGCTTAAAATTCAGGTCATACATTTGAAGCAAAACCTGTCGTATGAATTCCAAACTTTTTGAATAACATTCCTCATTATCTAGCTCTATATATAGAGAGAGATGGGGGGCAGGGGGGACCTCTCTATCTATCTACTCCAAGCTCTAAAAGCCTTCCTCATGCCAAAAGAGCAGCTCTTCAAACATTTACCTGTCCTTTCCCTGCAAGTCTTTCATTTCTTTTCCTTAGTATATCACACAGTGATTAGAGAAGCTACAGCAATTGATGCCCTTCAGTGGTCTGTGTCTTCTCTGCACTTGTTCGGTGGGCTCTCCTTCATCTCAGTGGTTGTGTCATATTACAAACTAATAAGAGCATCTCCACCAGGAAGCCAGGCTCCCTGCCGGGAGTGATGGCTCTACACGTGTGTTGCTTTCATACGTAGCTGAAAAAGTGTCTGCGAGGTCTGACCTCGCCTCGGCTTTTGCATTTTTTTCTCTCTTCATAGCCTCCTGTGTCACAAAAATTACATCTTCCCCTACCTTTCCACCCACAGTGAAAAGCCAGGTGCTTTATTCCGTTTTTTAAAAAGCTGATTATAAGTATATTCTAGGAAAATTTTGCACAATTGGCTAGCAAAGGGTTTCATTTGGCTCTGCATCCTTTGCTATTGAGTGTTTGCTTCTTTGTTTATTTTTAACAAAATGCTGGTGCTGGATGATTTGAATGCCAGGGGTTAACTCCCACTCCATTTGGTTCAGCTGTCGCTCTGTTGACCCACATTCCATCTTCCGCTTTAAACCTGCCTCCACCTGTTTCTCACTAGCCACCTCCTGCATACCCCTTTGTTTTTTGAGTCCTTTACTGGAACCCACGGTCCTCTTCCCATCTCAACCCATACCTTGCAGCACCACATTAGGAAAACTATCTTATTCAGGAAAGCACTGGAGCATGTTCAATTTTACCATGAGGGTTTGTTTTTGKTTTTTTTTTTTTTTACAGACTATCTTGAACCACAGCCTCTATTTAATCCACTTAGTTTTGTTATTGATGAACTACACTGCCCACAGGCTCAAGTCAGCAAACCATTTATGCATATTTAACTTCTATTGACTCCCATGGATTGCTCAGGATTAAGCACTTGCTTAGACATTGCTCTAAATTGGAGCCATTACTTTTTTTCTCTTCCACGGGGGCACAGCAGTAGAACTATGGTCCTAATTCCTCAAAGTCTAAAGAGGAATGGACTGTTTTCCAGTTAAGCCACTTTATCAGGTAGGTGAAGTCTTAAAAGATTCAATGGCACCACTAACCAGTTTCACAAATACAAACCCGACATCATTGYTTTGCCCTACATTCCACAGATAATAGCAAGATGTGATGTAATACTAAGAGAGATGCCATTTGAAATGGCCACAAAGCACAGATGTGGAACCATACTCTGGCTAAGCCTTGTCCATTATTTTTTGTATTTGACATCATCTTTCTATACTTTGTTAGAGGCATTTATATTAAATGTCTTTCTGAAATGATATTTTTCAACTTCATATAATTAATAAGAAGTTAAAATACTGATTGTTTTTGAGGTACAACATAAACTTTACATTGATTTCCTTTTGATACTACTCCAAAATTAAATCCCTGGAATTAAAGCAACAAACGTCACTATCAAAGTTCTCTCACAGAATAATACGCTGATACCAATAACCACCTTTTCTGCAAAGTGGAAACATTTATTTTGTGTAGGAATTTCACATTTACATGCAACTACTTTGAATTAAATGCTGATCACTTTATACCTGCAAGCAAAACCTGCACGCTGGGATTGCAGAAAACAAGGCTCTTCAGGGAAACTCTTAAGCATGCACGTAAAAGCACATGAAAAAGCAGCTATGGCACTGTTATAGGAGTTCCCAGTTAAGTGGAAAATTGTCCAGCCCACGTTGCCCAGACTGGAAAAAACACATAGGCACTTAGTGCTAAGCATCTCAGTAACCTCAGTAAAACTCAGACGAATTCTTATATGCTTGAAGATTTTTGCACAACAAACAACTCCATGTCTAAAATGGATTATTTTCAGTAAATGGATCATATTAGAACTGCTGTCTTRGAAATTAGAAGGTTTACAGTGCTTTATGAACTTGTTCCCTCACTCCACAATTGTTCTTCATTATCCTTCAATTCCTGCTGCATTGACTAACAACCGTGCTTCCTATAAAATGAACTATATTTCCACACTATTAGAAGCGCCCTGGAAATAGCACTTCAGACTTTCTAAAACGTCTCCCATAAACGATCTGCTRTGCTAAAGTCATTGCACAGATAACTTGAGAAGGTTATTCTCTCGTCAACGCCTAACATAATCACCTTAATAGGAAATACAGTAAAAGAAGTAAGTAATGAGAGTTTTTATTCAAAGGATTTGCACCTGAAGTAGGCAAGCTGGCTTTGAATGCAGTGTTACATAGCACTCAGCATTTCCAACACCCGACTATAAATGACGTGTCAGATTTTAATAGGGCAGTACTGATAGGTCTGTAGCAGGGATTATTTACTTGTCCCTTGCCCATGATGAGAAAGTCAGGAGCTACCCTTTATTTCAGCCCATATTTCATCTTCTGCTCTCTTTCAGCTTGCCTGAAGAAGACAAGCGAGAAGAGGAGCTGGCGTGCCGGGAGACTGCAGAAATTGTTCGACTTCAGAGAAAGGACAATAACGACAGCAGTTTGTCGCCTTTGTGTCGTACAAGGTCAAGGCTGCTGCAAGGAGGGAACCAGCACCGCAAAGGAGAGAGTAGCTTTTGCTGAACTGTGGCCTCTAACGTGCAGGGTTTACCCTTAGTCCTCATACATCATTTAACCGGGGGACTACACAAGGACAATTTGACTTAGCCAAACGCTTTGACCCCTTATCTGGATACCTTCATTTAGGTGTATGAAATCTCCCCGTTGTTCACACTGATTTCTCCTTTCTGTCTCTGCTGTTTATACCTTTTCTTCTCCTACATCATGAGCTGAAGGAAGACAGTCATTGAAATACTTTGTTCCTTAATATCACCTTCCTACTGCGCGTAACTCATGAGAGGGAGGTTGTGAAACTGCGGTCATAGTCATGTCAACAAGCATCCACCGAGGTGAACAGCATTTGCAATTTTTCTGTTGCTTCTCTAGAAGGGATATAAAATTGTCGTGGTTTAACCCCAGCCGGCAACTAAGCACCACMCAGCCRCTCGCTCGCTCRCTCCCCCGCGGTGGGATGGGGGAGAGAATCGGAAGGGTAAAAGTGAGAAAACTCGTGGGTTGAGATAAAGACAGTTTAATAGGTAAAGCAAAAGCCGCGCACGCAAGCAAAGCAAAACCAGGAATTCATCCACTACTTCCCATCGGCAGGCAGGTGTTCGGCCATCTCCAGGAAAGCAGGGCTCCATCACCCATAACGGTGACTTGGGAAGACAAACGCCATCACTCTGAACGTCCCCCCTTCCTTCTTCTTCCCCCAGCTTTATATGCTAAGCATGACGTCACATGGTGTGGAATATCCCTTTGGTCAGTTGGGGTCAGCTGTCCCAGCCGTGTCCCCTCCCAGCTTCTTGTGCCCCCCCAGCCTCCTCGCTGGTGGGGTGGGGTGAGGAGCAGAAAAGGCCTTGACCCTGTGTAAGCCCTGCTCAGCAGTAACGAAAACATCCCTGTGTTATCAACACTGTTTTCAGCACAAATCCAAAACGTAGCCCCAGACTAGCTACTGTGAAGAAAATTAACTCTATCCCAGCCAAAACCAGCACAAAAAGAAGGAGAATATAATAGAGTCAGGAACAGGGAATGTAACATACATTGAAAATAATGCTGGTGCTAAAGAGAATGTGCAAAAAACAATTTCCCCTATTCTTTGTGGAATTCTTTGTAATTCTAAATAAATCAATATACTGCATTTACTTGAAGCAATAAAATACAAGAAGAAACCATCAAACACAACTGATTATTACAGAGTTTATGGGGCCTTAGTTCATTATCACGGTAAGATCTGTGACCATGACACACCAGTGTTTCCTCACTGAAAATTACTGGGGGGGGCGGGAGGGAAAGCCCAATTAAAAAAAACCCTTACTGTTTTAAAAAAAATAGAAYTCATTTTTTTCTCATTCCAACATTTCCTAGAAACTTATGCCAAGGCCAGCTAGACATGTAAAAAAAMCAGTAGTTGGCTTGAGAGTGGAGATTTTTTTGTCAACTCAAAGCTCAATTCAGATTTCCTAAGGAGTTTATAGTACATCTATGAAAAGCCTAACTGCGCTACCAAAATTTTCTGTTCAAGACCCCCAAGAACTATTTTATATTCTTTACCAAACTCATGATAAAATAGTAAAGAGTAGGTAGTTACTTGGATGTTCACCAGACATCTAATCTGTCCCCATCCCACAGCAGAGTGAATTCAATTCAATTTTGGAGGCCGTRTAAGAAATCAGAGCAAGTCATAAGAAGTGGAAATCCCATGCAGGTTACCCCGTTGCCACTGCCTTTCTGCATGGGGTACCTCCACACCTAAGGACCACAAAAAAACTAATGTCTCAATGGCTCTGCTATTAAGAACTCCAAGAAGTTGGCTGTTTTAATTATTCTTTGTTAAAGACACAGGAAAAGAAATCCAAACCGGAAAGCAGTGCAGCACAAAGTTCAAACTGTCTTCCTTCCACTAGAATTTACATGGAATATTAAACAATGAAAAATTTTGATAATTTATGCTCATGACAAAGGTTGTAACAAGAACAAAAAATGGAAGAAACTAATTCTTCATGTGGGAAACAGTAAAATTATAATTCACTGTGATTGCTGCCTTACATTTTAATTTTCTGGTTCCCTTGGGCTCCACAGTAGGAGAAACTGAAGGACCTCACAGAAAGATTAAAAAAAAATTTATATCAGTGAAAGAAATTAACTCATAAATAGTTATAGATTATATCGTAAGTTTTCAGCAGACCTGTTAAAACCAAAACAGAAAGCCTTATCTAGCTTGTCAGAGGTTTTTAGTAATGGTTCTTTCAATTAAAAATCCAATAAATACATAATTGAAAACTTATGTTGTTTTCAGTAAACAAAACTGTGAAACGAGCCGGTGGAAAACAACACGCCAACCAAAACTCTTCTTCCCTCCTACCTGTTTAACTCTCCAATTTTACTTGGTTTTGATCTGGTCTTTAGCTAAAACACRGAAATGGAAAGCATCCCAACACACYGTTAGCCTAGAAAGCGCAGCTCCTCATGTGAAATCTGGCTCCCTGCCTCCACGTAACAGGAACATTGCCCTGTCAATGGCCAGCAGTGACAACACAGAAAGCTTATATATTCTACCTTTTGTTTCAAAAATGTGGTTCRCAATGATGACAACGGAGACGGCAGAGCTGGGAAGCTGTTGGAACTAGGCGCTTGCTATCAGGGCAGCATTTTCCTGCTCACACGTGCACAGGTCTCACTTGGTCTGCAATCAACGGATGTGGGTGAAGGGAAGGGAGCGAAAAGAAATCAGTGAGCCAACACCCAGACTGAAACAACAGCTTTAAATTCCTAAAAGTCGAAAAGCCTCAGCTTTTTCATCCTCTTCCCCACACCAAAAAAAACCGCACACACCCCCAAAAAAGCTCTTTTGTTTGACAAAAGCTGTTAGGGTTGTTCAAGTCCCTTTCCCAAACACAGTCTGCAATTTTCAAGTCAAATGAAGCATCACCCACCTCAAGGAGCACTCCTTTCACTTGCAGGGCTGGCTTTCAAAGAGCATCTTGGCAGTATCCCAAAGAAATTCAAAGTAGACACATCTCACTATGGGGCACATTTCACAAGTGCTCTGCCATGGAATACTGCTTTGCCCACTTCTTAGGGGACTTGATTTCATCAGAAAGCAAAAATAAAAAATAGAAAAAAAGGAAGCAATAACTGACAAATGCAGAAGTTCTGTTTTATTCTTATAAGGAAGAGGATTCATTAGCATTTTTAGCAAGAAATCTTTTTATTTTAGTGCAAATTCATTCAGTTTATCTATTCATTAGCAAAGCACATAGATTAGATACATATTCAGTCCTGGAGAAAAACACAGAAGCTACTTGGCCTGAAAAGTCTGRCATCTCTAAGTAAAGCAATGCCAATGAGATGAGAGATGCTCATCTTTTGAGAGATGAGCACTCTCAAAAGTCTCCTTAACCCTAAACTGCCTCGAACATTTCTCTCTCCTCCTCCATTACTGAAAGAGGTGCGTGAAGTGGAGGGAGAGCAGCCTTCACTGCGGGCACTATCAGCCTCGGAGAAGGGATGATTGCCCTCAGGAAGGAATGGGGTCTCTTAAACAGATGGAGCGTTACATATATCGAGACCAGAGGGAGCTGCGCCCAAGTACTTCTTATTCTAAGTCATAGAATGAGTCAAATTTGCAATTAAGACACATTTCTCTTGTGCAACCCAAATCTCACTAAAGATAATATGACCTTTTACCTCCATCCAGTTTTGAACACTCCTGAAAAAAAGGCAATACATGGGGATAGCGAGTCCTTCTTTTACAGAATGCTACAACACAGGTTTAACAGCACCTCTGCCATTTCAGAGCTGCACGTACCCAATCCCATTGTGTAAAGTGGGAGCTATCGCTCCCGCAGTAGGAGCAGCTGAAAGCAAAAATGCATCCTTAAGTGCTAGGATGTAGGAAGCCTTCCCGTTCTCCCCGTCCTTTTCATTACAGTCCATCTGAGTCTGTCTCTGGCTGTGAGACAGACACCTATTGCACCCATGGTACTGACTGACGAAAACAAACCCATTCAGAAGCACTGGAGCGCTCGAGAAAATATATAAGTGTTTTATTTCCTACGCAAAGAGAATGAAGAGTTTTGGTGGGAGGGCAGATATCTGGATAAAAATGTGTTTTTCTCTCTCACGCCTGAGCTAGCTGGGAAAATGGAAAACGAGAATCATTTAGCTCTATCTTTACTGAATTTTTTTTGTTTTCGCCTGAGGTTCTTGATCGTGCCTTGCTCAATCACTGTTTTTTGCATGTCTTTCTAATAAACCAGCATAGTTTACATTATCTGTATTTTTTGTGTGTGTTGGATAAACCCTTAGTTTATGAGGTTTCAAACTACCTCACACAGCTGAACCCGTATTTCTGTACTTTTCCTTTATCGTCTAGCATCTCAAGCGCTGTGCATAGCTAACTGTCTTGCTAACACAAAATCAGGTGGTTTCCCCATGCCTTAGCCCAGGCACAGCTGGGCTAAGCAGACCAAATGGGGTTTGGCCACAGTAGTTCCCGGCAGCTTTCTCCGTCGCTCTCCAGGAAAATAGAGAGCTCGGTTCCCTCTCCCTACCAACAACTGCAGCAAATTGTAATTTTCAACCAAACAGTCCAGCTGAAATTGTACTCTCTGCAATACTGTTTCACTTAAAAGATATGAAGTATAATAAGTATAAGTATAATCATAAGTATAATAGAACAAAAAAAGGTCACCGATATAAAGGTAAGAAAGTAAATCCACACTCTTTTCCAAAACACTGTGGCATGTTTATCTCAGTCAAAACATTGTACYGTTATGGTCAGTTCTTCACCTGCGAAGTTGTCTCTTCCCCAACTGCAAACAAAGTACATGAATGTTACCTGAGAAGCTGTAGGCAATTTTTTTTTTATTTTATTTTTTATTCCAGAGAGGATAGTTTGTATTCAGCTGTGCACTTCTAGATACTGCATCCTCGAGGTTAACTATTAGAACCAAAGACAAGAATGAAACTGATATACAAGACTATACCCCTTCTTGTGAGAATCGGCTTGATTAGGTTATTATTTACTACTGCATGTAGATAGGTTGGAATTATTTTCTGTAATACTTTCAAAAAAAAAAAAGGTTTTTTTCATGTTTCAATTTGCACTGATATAAGGATACATCTTTTTTGAAAAAAAACTTAAAGTATTTTCCTACTTCAAACAAATCCTTTTATCTAAGGGTGAGACCAGGTTGTTACTTGAGATTGTTTGCATAAAATCTCATTAGCCTATTGATTCTACTGCTAACACCTTAGGTAGTACTTCATTACCATGTAAATAAAGACAGACTTTTTACATGTACCTTAATGCAGGACTGATTATTCTCTTTTACATAGCATGACAACAAAGCACTATTAATGAAAGTCATCAATAATTGTTCAACAGGTGAAAAAGATTAGAATCAAACAGAGCCTTTCTTATCAGCAGGAACCTCCTTTTCCCCTCCAAAACACAAATTTTGTTGATTACCACCCTCAGGAAACTTCAGGACACCGAGTTTCATCTTTTTCTCCCACTGCGCTAGCAGAGTAAAATATTCTGAAATTCACAAAGTGAAATCCCGACCCCAGTGAAAGCAGTGGGGCTTTCAGCACTAGCTTGTTCCCCAAAATCCCAGCCCTGAGCCTTTCAGCTCGTTCTAGTGACGGCTCTGAAGTGGGCACCACCTCCGCTTTTAATTTCAACACTTCTGATGTGGAAGGTCACTGCTTTAATGTGGCACACAGTCTGTGAGAAAGAACAGCATCTCTTGTGAACTTGCACTGTCTTTATGATTTAGACAATAGTAATAATAATAACAACAGCCAACTAGCCTGTTGCTACACAGATTTTAAGAGGAAGTCCTCATAAATAAAATTGCCATGCAGTTCAAAGGGGATAGTATATCCAGAGAAACAAGAAGGGGCTGAGATTTCAGATAGCCTGCTAGAAATCTTATTTTATATAGGAAGTCCTCAGGTGCCCTAGAGGTAGCTCCTTAAACAATGTTATATATTTACTCTTTTTATGTATTTACTCTTTTTGCCCTAGCAACTCCAGGTGGTAAATGCTGAGGAGAAGGCAAAGCCTGTAACAGATCATTGCTTCTCTTCTGAGAGGAGATGGGCTGGAAGGCGGGTGCAAAATATGGAATTTTTAGGAGTTTTAACCACCAGAACCTGCATGCATGTGAAGCTAAATGGTAACTGGTTCAAACAGCATAGGTCTTGGCAGAGATCTTGCACTGCCCTSGTCCTGTAAAGTGGTATTTGCAATACAGTAGGCTCCAAAGCTACATTAAATTTAACCATAACTGCCCTCCAGGAGGTAAGCAAAACGTCACCGTGACTCCCCTCGGGACAGAGGTTGCAAGTGCAGAAGCTCCAGCAGGGAACGGTTGTTGGCAAAACAGCCCCCACCGGGATAACGAAGGTGTCCCTGCAAGCAGGCTTGCCCCAAGTAACCGGCTTTTTTCAGACAGCCCTCASCACAGATCCGGCAGGTAGCAGGAAAGAAACCAGACAAGGAGAGGAAAAAAAAMCTGAAAATCCCCAAAGCAGATTTGAAAGGCAGCAAAATGCAACTGGGTTCACTGGAGCAAAAATGTCTTGACAGAAAACGCAGCATGAAGCATGTAACCTGCTAAGCCTGATCGAGCGGTGATTTTATTGCTTTTCCTTTTGTGTGTTCACACACGTGAGAAGCGTGCTGCCATTTCAGGCACCGCGGACATGATTAATAGGGGCAGGCACTATTAATGAGATGAAATTTGCGTAAAGCCTTGCTGAAACCAAAAATCTCATCTTCTTCATCTCACAATTTGCAAAAGGAATCGAGGGTAGCTGGCTACAAAAACCTTCTGGGCCGATCATGCAAAACCTATACATGGACAAGGTCAACCAGAAGCAGAGGTGTACAGAGAAGAAAAACAGGGATGCAATAAAAATGCTAGAAGGAGCTTCCAGCACTTTTTCCATAACATGTACAAATGCAGGCACAAAGCAGCAGACAGAAAGCAGCAGTAGCAGCACTGGAAATGTGGCTGTGAGAGATAGTAAAACAGATCCCTTTTTGAGCAGAGTGCTAACTGGAAAAAAAGAAGAAAAAAAAAGAAAAAAAAAAAAAGTCCTAGGAATTTAAGTGAAGAAAACACTACCTATCTGTTTTTTGTAAAGTAAGGGCAATGGGGCTTCCCGTGTAAACAGACAGGACTTGGCTATTAATTTCTCCTGCAAAAGAGAGCCTGCAAGAAAGCAAGCATCAAGCAACTGGCCAAATTAAAAAGAGAAAACAATTTTGGCCTCATAGTAAAAAGCATATCCACTGTATTTTTGGATTTTTTTTTTTTCTAACAGCTCTAACAAGGCCAAGGTATTGTTCACTTTGTCTGCTTCTTGTTAGTGTGAAAATATAAGGAAGAGCAGCAAGACGCATGTGCCTATTGTATCTATTGGTGTTCTCATCTAGTTCTTCTGCAATCTTCTGCAGCCCAGCAGAAATTCTGGTAATTACTTGAGTTTCAGGTTGAGCTTTCTCCTTAATTAAGGATGAGAGATATGCAGTATTTTGGGAACATGTTTACGAAAAAAAGGAAGGAAATTTCAATTACATGTGCATACAGTATATAATGAATTGGGCCCAATTTCTGTAGCAATTGCTAGCTGAAAGCCAGAGCTTTGCTATAATTCAGTTTGATTACCGTTGTTGATTTCCTTTTCATTACTTTTTCCAAAAGAGACAGTGTCTATTTAGAAGCAATAGGAAAAGCTAAGGATCGATTATGAAAAAGTACAGCAAAGGGGGAAGAAGGACTGAATACATGAAATAACAAAAAGTKAGGTGTTTTGAGCAGAATCTCCTGCTTAAAAGGAAAGGATTTTGCTGCACAGGCAAATGTTGTTTCATTGCCAAGAAATAACAAGCAAAAGGGTAAAAAAGAAATATGTAAGAAATTCTGTTCTGTGTAGTTAAAAGCAAATCAAATCAATTGTGTAAGTATACATAAAATACTAATGATATTATACAACTCAAGCAAAAACAGCTAATGAATCCCACTGACTAAAAATGACTAGTTCAGTTATTAGCATTCCAGTCACAACTGCCACAATTTCCACTTCTGCTGTCAGAAGACAGAGAAGGCATTAAAAAAAAAAAGGCAAAATCTTTGCATGTATAATATTTACTAATCACTACTAATTCAGAAGGATTTAAGAATCCATATGCCTTGCACTGCCAARTAGAATCTGAAAGGTTTTAATACTCTTTAAGACTTTTATTGTCCTTTCACTTGCAAATTTTATAGACAGGATTACATTTTCTTGGTTGTTTTTCTTGCACAAAAATTGTACTCTATGCAAGTAATCAGCATTATATGATTAACAGAGATAAGAGACAAACAATAATGTTAGTACTGCAAAAGCAGTACTAGTCGTATGTAGGATAGGAAAGAAATGCCATATACCTGGCACTATTAAGTGAACGATTCCAACTCATCGATACCCATCATACAAAACACATCAGTCAGAAAACTTGATGTCTTTAATAGAAAAGATACCAATGCTTTTATCATGAACAGGTCCTGGCACAAGATCATCCAAATTTGCTCCGCTGCTAATTCAGACAGATGCTGCTATTGATCTCAGACAACTTTSTCCACGCTCTCTTCTTTGATGCACTTTAGAAGACAAGAAAAATTAAGTAAACTGATGAAAAATGCAGTCCCAGAGCTTACCCAAAAAGATGCGGGGCTTTTGTTGGTTTTTTTGTTTCTTTTCTGTTTTTTAAGCACTATAACCCACATATCAAAATTTGTATTTGATTAGCCGAACCCAAACCCATACTTTGTGAATACAGTTAGCAAAGGACCTTTCTCATGGGACGAAAGAAAGAGGCAGCCCACCGGTTCTGAAGGCTGACGTTATTGGACAGGATCAGTGTTAATAAACATAAACGCTGCCTGGTTCACCCTTGATACTGAGGCAATATATGTTAATATGCAACTAGGTATATGGCTAGGTGAGTTGTTTCTATTACAATTCACTTCAAAAGCTATTAGGTTAAATTGAACCGTTGCAAATTGCGAGACAATTTGCATTCCTGTTTAAAAATCTACAGTCTGAGTAAATCACTATCAAAGCTTTATCTCAGTTAAACTAAAATATAAGACTCAATATTAAAGAGCAAAACTTACCTGTTGACAGTAGTGATGGACTATCTTTGTTTAAAAGACATTGCTTAATTAAAAACAAATTAAGTTACCATGAATTAAAGCTGCTAGCTCAAGTGCAATCAACAGTCAAGTCAATCCAAGAGTGGTGTGACCTTTAAAGGAGAATGTTTTCACTCGTTAAACACATTGCTGACTTTTTGGAAAGAAATATAAAGTTTAAAAGAAGATAAGGGGATGTTAATAGGCTGTGAAAAAAGAACCTAAAGAAAGGCAATCTTACATCTTGCTCTTCTGTGGCAAGTAAGGCAAAGACCTATATTTTTAATGAATATTTTCTGTACACTTTCATTTATCTCCTCTCTATTGTTCTCCCTAACTGCCTACAGTTAAATCAAAAGAGATGCTCACTAAGGAAAAATAACCCAAAGAAGCCTAACAACAACACAAAGTACTATTATCTGCAGGAATAACACAACTTCCAAGAAAAAGAAAATCAGGGAGCCATTAATTAGAAAATGAGTTCCAACCAAGCTAGCAAGGTTTATTTTTATGTGTAAAATGGGAATGCTGTTGCTTACATCTCTCAGAGGCCTTTTGTGATACTGACTGTGAAGGAAGTTAGAAAAGCTCAAGGATAAAGGATTTTTCCACATTTCAAGGCTTAACRGCAGAAGAATCAACAAATGACCACGTGAACGACACCATAGAGCGAAGCTGCTGCATTGGGGARTAGGGCAGGAGACCATTCCTGAAACCAGGTAGTGCAAGAGCATCCTGCAGACCAACACTGGCACCTCAACACCATCAGAGAGGTCAGAGATTGACCAACAGTATAATGCCCTGCCGGTGACGGCCTCCTTGGCTTGGCAGGCTCCCTGCAAGATGGAGTTGATTTGAAACGGAGCAGCAAGCACTAATCCAGTTTAGAGGTAGGGGGCTGCTCCTTTTTTATTTTGTTTTATTTGTAAGTTATGGCAAGTGGATAGAAGAGAAGTGGTAAAGTATCATGAGTTTTCGCATCATTTCATTTAATCTCTATTTTTAATTGGCAACATATCAAATTAATTTTCCCCAAGTCGAGTCTATTTTGCCTGTGACAGTAACTGGTAAGTGTCTTCATTTTTTTTTAAATCTAATTTTCTCCCCATGATCTGTTGAGGAGTGGGGAGTGAGAGAGCAGCTGGGTGGGCATCTGGCAGCCAGCCAGGGTCACCCCAACCCACTGTTCACCCACAAAGATTCCTAAATGCTTGGGAGAAGGTTATTTCCCTTCCTTCTGAAAATTACTAATAAAAGAGTCTTTGGAGGATGCCATACTGCCAACAGAGCCCCAGTCCTGTCCATTTGGGAATTTCCATTAGGACAGAAACACAGGCCTGTGAGGAACTTCCCATGCAATGAATGAGATTATAAATTATATAGCATAGTTACCTGCAGAAAAGTTATTTTGTCTTTTACAACTCGCTTGATTGCTTTTTCCATTATTATTGGAAAGTCATTCCAGAACCTCATTTCCTCTATCTGTGAGCAAACTTCTGAAGTCCAGACTGAATTTATGAGCAGACTATTTGAAACCACTCATTCTTATGCTAACATTTTCCTATAACTTTCTCCATTGATTACTTTTCTCTCTCAAGTGGTTCTAAAGAGAAAGTCTATCACCTGTCAACCTTAATTTCACAAGGTATCATCATATAAAATAGATCTCTATTTCTTTGGTCAAGCTAATCATTTTAGAAAAATACGAGACATTTTGCAAGATAAATGTTAGAGAGTTAGGATTTAACGTGAGTAATAGGACTTTGAGTCAGAGAGAGCCTTGAGGCAGGAGGCCTTTCTGTTCTCCATCCCTCCCGCTCCCTTCTTTAAAGTGACACCTCCAAAAGATGCTGTAATGAGTTTGAACTATGCAATAAAACCTTACAAATACATATCATCTACAAGTAAAATAAACTAGGAGTTGTCCTCAGTAATGCAGCAATTTTCAGGGACTGAAGCATACAATTCTTTCCTTTCTTTCTAAAACAAGGGTATACGCACATCTTTCTTTTCTCAGTTAAAAACCAATTTAAGGCTCTCTTCCAAGGAATATAAAAGGCTACAAGAGACTAACGGTCTCACAATTCATTTTATCAGGAAAGTTCCCAAAGTCCCAGACTGAAGATTAAATGAGCTAGATCACATTGATCATGCACGGTTCCCAAAGCTGGGAGAAGAACAAGCAGGAGGAGTGCTTTGTCCACACACTGTAGAGAGAAAATACAGAGTCTCCTTCATTTACRCTTAACTTTAGAAAATGAATATGTAAAAAGAAGAGTTTTCCATAACACAAAGGATACTGGGAACAATTGCGGATTCCAAAATATGAGGCAGTTTTAGACAAGTCACAGATTTTTTATGTCTTCTTTCTGTGTCTTTTCTATGTGTGGTTTCCATGGACCAGGTTTAAAAAAAAAATCATAATTTTTCAGTTGTTTGCAGTATCCTGCCTTTGGGCCCTGGAACATGCTCAGATGACTGCACCCACACCATCCCACCGAGGGGAACGCACTGGCCCTACGGAGTGCACTGAGGCTTAGGGATATGATGACATTCTGGGTTGAGTGGGAACAGTAAGAAGGGCAATGCCGCACCATCTGACCTGCTTTGGAAAACCACAAACACTTCAACTAAAGCTAAACTAGCAAAAAATATATTTCATGAGTGTTTCAGAGCTGCTGTAAAACAGGGGAAGACAAAAGGCAGGATAATTTAGTGTTTCATAAAAGGTTGCACGAGATTTGTGACAGACAAGAACGCAATCCATTTCTTCCACATCACAAACACGAGGCCATTCTTTCCTTCTCCAGAACAAAGTTATTTGCCTGTCCATGTCCTAATTTGTAGATAGAGATCATGCACTTCCATTCCTTTTTTCAAAATTAGATAAAAGTTAGAAAATGAGGCTGCACAACCTGTCCCCTCAGAGGTACGCTATGATATGCAATGTCATCTAAAGCCTCCCTGACGTGAGGYGCTCAAATTCATTTACTGTCTTGCCTGGTGTAGACGACGTATAAACAAGAGCATTTGCTACGACCCCAGATGTGCTACTTTGCCTTCTATCTTTCCTTTTTCAGACATGTTTTAATAAGTTTCAGAGACATACAAATGCAGAAGACAGACACTAAGTGACAAGAATAATTTACTGAAACTGAGAGATTCACATCCCTCTTGATTGTAACACAGCAACTGCAGTTTTCACTCCCTTTAAAAAGAAAACCGAGGAGCTCGGCACTCTGCAATAGCTGGGTTTCAGCTCTCTCCAGGCACTTGCAGTTTCTCTGAAGCAGGTATATGAGAAGAAAACAAGAGGCTTCACTGAGTCAGGAGCACCGCAGTCAGAGCCAGGACCAGGAGCTGGGGATTTAACACAGACTACCAAAAGGGATAAATGAGGCCCAAATACCCCTGTCTGGAGTCAGACGTGAAATAAGGAATTTAAAAGAAGCACTTGCTGCTGATAGGACCCACAAACCTGGCAGACCAGATCTTCTGTACCTGGGGCTCAGGTAGACTTCAGGTAGCCAAGAAGAAAGTCCAAGCTTTTAAAGCCTACCTGTCCATCTCCACCCCGAACCCTTCCTCCCCCAAGTGTTTTGAGAGCATTTACTTCGCTGAGGACGTCTGGCTCTGAACTGCCACCCAACCAACCCTTTCCCACAGATTTGGGAGTACATTGGCAGTTTTTGAGAGCATTTGTGTGGTTAGCACAGGAGCTCATTAACCTTCTCCCTGTCGGGAGAGGAGGAGGAGAGCAAGCTACCTTTGAGGGTGATCTTTAGTACAGTCGTCTTGTTAAACTGATGTCTGGCAAGACGGGAGAGGAGATCCCACCTTCACACAGAGAAGGTTGAGGAAGATCATCCTTTGAATCCACTGCAGGGATGTTTTGCAGGTCAGATGTATGCTGTGAGCCCCGCTAAGGACTGACGCTGTCAACAACAGCAGCCTCTCCTGCAACACTCTCATAACAAAGAAAATGTTATATGATTTACTGGCATTATTGCTTTTGCCCTGAGCACTGATAAAAAAGTTGGTTTGGACAAAGTAGCAGTAAATGAAACATAAGAGAAATAAATTTTTTCTTTTTTATTATCATTGCTGCTCTTATTTCAGAAGGGAGACAGGAGAGGGATTTCCCATGAAACGCTGTTTTTCTTAGAGACCTGCTAATATCAGATTGAAACTACATCCAGTCATCACCACTATGGGAGTAAAAAGAAAGCAAAGAGTATAAGGAAATTGCAGCACTCAAGAACACTTTGGTTTTATCACCAGACAGGAGGGAAATGCCTGGTTTTCTAGTAGCTGCTCTCTCAGCGTGATCACAGTGCAGGAGAGACTCATCCCTTCTCACTCACCCTTTCTGGCTATCAGCAGATCTTCAGGGAGCGTTGACTGCTAGTGGCAATAGTGCACCAAGACGATTACCTGCTGCTGCTGGCTAATGCCAGACTAGCTGCCGTTGACAACACCGAGACACCACAAAATTTTGGGAGCATTAGATGTCTGGGATATTATTGGGACCAAAAAAATGCTTTAGAGCTAGTGCCTTGTCTATCGTATGGCATTATTTTTTTTCTTTAGCGACTTTTAAAGTCCAGTTGCTTGTTCTGATCCTGGAAGAATACGTACCTGGCACCTCAGCTCTGCCAATCTGCGCTTTAGTATACTAGCTTAATTTATCAGTAATACCAGAGTGTCAATCGAAACAGCCAGGGCACAAATGCTCATTCCCTCCTGCCACTCAATAACAGAGTTAATAAAATCCATTAAAGGGGTAAAGTGGACAGCTAAACACTAAAATCTTAATCTGTTACACCAAGAGGTCTTGAAGCCCTCCCTAATGCAAACCTCTTCCAAAAATAGCCCTCACCAGAGAAAAATACAATAGAATTTCAAATAAGACAGGAAAACACTGAGTTTAAAGCACACTAATGCATTGGTAACAGGGTTTTGTGATGGAGTAGCCATAGCAACATAATGTACTAGTGGCTTTAAAAGAAAAACAGCAACATGAAATCCCACACAGGCCCAGATAAAGCCTGGCACTCTTACAGGACTGGGCTGTCAGGGGCCTCTGGATTCGCTCACTGACTATATCTAATTTGAAAAGCCCRAACATGCACAGGTGTGAGTCCACTCACATGCATATTTTACTTCCTATTTTAAATACTCAAAGAATAGTTTGATCTGATGGTTGCAAGCGTGCAAATACCAATTTAATGCATGTAAAGCAATTAAAATTCAACTCACCGGCCTGTACATAGAGTAAGCACTATCTGTCTCACATATGAGCAAATAGTTGACAAGCTGCTTACTTTCTGTAAAAAATAATGTTTATCACAGTGCTTCCCAAATCAATACTAGGAAACTGTAGCCAAATTAGAGGCCTGTGATACTTATACATTATAAATTTACCACTCAGGATGTAATTACTATTAACCCAGGTATAATTAATATTAGCTTGCCTTGAATCCAGAAATAAGCATACTAAACTAATGTAACTGTCTGTGGTATACGTGTGTTTTGTAATACTGTGATGACACAGCCAGGCACAATGTATAAGTATGCGAGCAATGCGACCACCAAAAGGGTAAAGACAGACGTGTAACTGCACATAGGAGGCACCCAACAAAACTTTTCTGAAAAGGGACAAGAGAAGCACAGGGGACTACTTATAGACTGCCGAATACACAGGAAGGATGGCTGGCAAGACAAAAGAAAACAAGATAAGCAGCAACACATTCTCCTTTTTGGGAGGAGGACAATAGCATAAAACCACCAGGCAGCAGTAAGGAAAATGGGAGAAGAAAGACGACAACACATTTCAGCTTGGCCTTTTCTTACTGATGAGGTCTCAAGCTTGTTCACCTGAACCTCAGCCTCCAGGACCACCAGTGGCCATGGCCACCAGCACGAGATGGCATCGCCTCCCTGGTCCTGTGTACTTACAGCTAATTTAGAACATTAGTGGTAAAGAATAGTGGTTTTGTGTACATAGCACTGATGATTAATATTGTCTAAGAACTGACCGCTAGCCAGGAGTGTGTTGTTAATGAATGAATTTAGTACTGTCCTGCTTTTTCAGTCTTTGAAGCACCCATCACAGCAATCTCCAATTCCCTAAAACTGATGTGTATATACGCATATATTCAGTTCCAACAAAAGCTGTTGATCTTTTTGTCAAAATATTGTGCTCAGGAAACTTGACTTCAGTTTTGAAGCTGATCTCTCCAGAGATTCGTCATGTCACTCAGTCCCTCCCTACTACCTCCTTCCTCCTCTGCAACACGGGGAATAAAGAAGCTCCATTTTCCCACTCCTTGTACATCTCATCCATTTTGATTTAAACAAATCTTACAAGCTGTATAGCTCATTCGTTGTATACCAAAACTTGCAAATGAAGTAAGATATCCAACACAAATACAGATGGGTCCCCCCTCTCTCCCAACATGACTCAGGGTAGCAGATATTTTTCCAAGGGTGTTATGTGATGGAGCTGCAGAGCTCCTGCTCCCATCTTCAAACACATTGCTCCTCTGCACCCATGGTACTCTCAAGCTGGATATTCAGAAGCCCCAAACTGAAACAGCAGCCCAGTATAATTTCAGTATAACACTGAAATTAGGGCTAACAGACAGTAGGAGTCTTCCTCAGGCGTCTTTGAAACTCCCTCTAAGGAAAGACAATGGGATACTGTGAATATATTATCTCTTTGTAAAGATAAAAGCTGGAGTCATGCTGTGGTCATCATAAAAACTTTCTCTCTTTTGGTTTCTGATGTTATTCTGCATTTTTCAAAAAGAAAGTTTCTAACAGTTTGTCATTTCTCGATGAATGTCTTCTTCAGTTTCCTCTCCAAGTTTTATTTATCTAAATTTTATCAGAGAGAGGCATGAATGACATTTCTACCTGACTAGCAATCTTTCTGGATATGTGCTGCCAGATAAATGAACACATAAATGTGCTTTCTGACGCTGCTGAAAATCAGAGTGAATTCCTCACAGATAATTTGCACATGTATCATACAGTGACACACTGGAGGTACAGYTACAGCTGTATTTAGGAATGAGAAAGGAGCTGGTAGCCCGTCTGCACAAACAAACAGTGTCATCTTCTCCGAAGACAAGCAAAGCTTGTTTCTAAATACCCATGTTGACAGCTTGTTGAGGAAAAGTTTGATTAAAACGAACACAGTAAAATGGACATTCTTTATTTCAAGACTAAATAAAACATAGTACCTAGATTTCCAAAGCCAGCTGAGGGATGTAGACCCATGTCTTCTGCTTCTTTCAATGGAAAAGGTGTATCTGTATTTGCCGGCATAATTTGAAAATCTATAGTGGTGTGACACCAGCTGACTATAGGAATATAGATCTAGAAACGCTCATAGTCCGGAAGTCCACCCATCAAATGGATAGCAATTTGCATAAAACAACATATAAATTTAAAAACCCTCATACAGAAAATAGCTGAGATATCACGTTTGAAGGCCACCACATGTCTTGTACGAAAACTCTGAAATCCTACCTGCTTTGCGAGGATATTTATTTTGGCTGCAGCGCCTCACTCTCCAATTCTCTCTGCATGGTCTGGAGGGAAACACCCTTCCTGTGCAAGCCAGAGAAAGCTCAAATCAACTCCTGTATATAAAGTTATGCTTGTAATCACTTTTTTTTAAGGAGCTGGAAGTTTGGGGAGCATATTCTAGTCAAAGACGAACCCACTTGACAACATCAAGTGATTTGTGAAAATTGTTGCCTGTGTAAATGTAATTAGGTTGCACTAAAGAGAAGGTGCTAAAGTCACAGCACCCTCCATTGGGGTAAACCAGAGTAATTAAAGCAGTTTTAACACCTATTTACAGCAGCAAAGAATCAGGATCTAACACTGGCTGTCAAAAAAAGAAAGGTGGAGGTGGTGAAATTACGTAATTTCATTAAAAGCTATTACTAAATAGTGAGGTGCTGGTGCTGAAATACCTAATTATCCATCCGTATATTAACCTTTTTGCTCACAGGTGTCAAAGTGTGAAATGGAAACAGTGCATTCGGTGCAGTCACATATTCCCTGAGCCCCTACCAACGTGTGAAATCATGAGCCACTGCCAGCAGATGCGGTCACATTTTAATTTGTTGTGAAGGTTCAGAACATGTGTTCTGCTCTGCAAAACCCCCAAAAAGGGTTAGCCAATTTTTCACTTTCTGCAGTGAAAATGTATTGACAGAAAGCCTTTGGAGCAAAGGAAAAGCAGAAAGAGCTTTAACTGCTTGAGCACAAGTTGGATAACCCAAAACACAAGTTACCCAGGCTGCTGAGTTGAGGAAGCCCTACCTCAGCTCAGCTCTCCCATGGCCAGACTATCATATTCTTGATTCCTGCTTCTCTTCCTATATTTCCTGGGAAAAAAAAATTTTGCAGTTAAGATGTAAATACCATCCACAGGAACCTCAGATAACCTTAACTGGTGAAGAGATAAGACTTAATAATTTCTTAACTATTATCAACGTTTCTGTAATTCCCATATGTTATTGAGATTTGRGGGGCAGGGGTTGTTTTGCCTTTTTTTTTTCTTTTCTAATTAAACTAAGTAGACAATTTGTACTTACTCTGTAATTTTCCCCTCACCAACAGAAGACCTTTGAACAACAAGCGCTTCCTCCAGTTCTCTCCATTTTACCTACAAACTCAAAGCTGACTTTCCTCTACTGCTGACAAAGTGAACTTAAGCAGTGGGAAGCCAGTAAATCTCAAACAGCAGTGATGCTTTATGTACGTTAAGTACTGTAAGATTAAAAATGCGGTTTTATCACAGTGTGATACCAACGTTAATAACTAGTCCGGAGCAAGAATTCAAAGCTTTCAGTATTCTATAATTGAAAGTAGCCCAATCGCACATGGACTCATCTAGCAACAGAGGAGCTCAGATCACCTTAGTTAGTATTTCACTCAAATAGGAAAGCCTGAGAAGGGCAGTGAAGCATCACTCAGTCATGTATTATCAACAGTGACGCACCAAACATGGGGTTTGCATTAGCAAATGAAGCTACATGCAAGTAACAATCTGACACCATCTGATTACAAAGAAGGTCATTCATTTGTGGCACTTGGTGAAAGCAGAGTGAACATTAAAGTTTTAGATTTTCAGCCCACCAACGATAATTTTAMCTGCAGCTACATCTTCAGTTGTCACAGCACCAAGCAATTCTTTTTCTTTCAGCATTTTTTATTATTGCTTCTCCTTTTCAACAGCCTTTTGTAAGACAATTATTCCATAAATCTTAATTGTTGTTTGATTTTATATTTTGACTGAACTCAATGGCTAATAACTACATCATGTTACAAACCAGCTGTCCCCCACAAGCATAGAAACAGATACTGCATATCACACTACAGAACTGGCATTCAGCTGAAGTCATCACATATCAAAAGGATGCAGAGCAACAGGAGCAAGAGAGACTTGAGGAATTACAGAGCAGGCGAAGGRCTGCCTGCCTCGAGAATGTGTACACAGATGCACACAGCATGGGAAGCCAGCAGGAGGAACTGCAGCTCCATGTGTGGTCACCGAGCTACAGCATCCTTGGAGTAACAGAGACAGGGTGGGACACCGCATGGCTGGAGTGAGGGATGGACACAAGCTCGTCAGGAAAGAGAGGCAAGGACGATGAGGAGGGCAGTTGGCCTCCATGTGAGGGAGCAGATTAGATGTCAAGGGATGGAGGACGGCTGGGTGAGAGCTGTGGGTCAGAGCCAGAGGAGAGGCCAGTGAGGGTGACACTGTGGTGGGACCACCCGATCAGGGTGAGGAAATGAAAGAAACCTTCCTTAAATAACTTGAAGAAGTTTTGACCCTGGTTCTTGTAGGGGACTTTAACTTCCCTGACATCTGCTGGAAAGCCAACATGGTGGGACACAAGTGGTCGAGAAGATTTGTAGAGGGTGTCAGGTATAACTTCTTGATACTGGTCCTGGAGCGGCCAGCGGGGCTGCTGCACCACTGAGTTTGCTATTCACCAGYAAAGAAGCTCTGTTTGGGAATGTGGTAATCCAAGGCAGCCTTAGCTGTASTGACCATGAAACAGTGGGGATCACRATCCAAAGGGGAGAGAGAGGAAGGAGAGTAGCAGAGCACAGACCCGGGCTTCAGAAGAGCAGACTTTGGATTATTCAAGGAACTGGTATTTGGGATCCCACGGGAGGCAGCTCTGAAGGGAGAGCGTGAGCTCAGGAAATCTGGCAGAGCTTTAAGGTCAGCTTCCTCCAAGTGTGAGAATGGTCCATCCCAAAACTCAGGAAAACATATGGATCTATCAGGAGACTGGTTTGGCTAAACTGGTGTTGTGGTTTAACCCAGCAGGCAGCTAAACACCACACAGACCCCACCCACCCCCCGCAGTGGGATGGGGGAGAGAATTGGGAAAAAAAAAGTAAAATTTGTGAGTTGAGATAAAGACAGTTTAATAGGACAGAAAAGGAAGGAAAAATCATCATCATAATAATAATGATAAAAGAATATACAAAGCAAGTGATGCACGATGCTATTGCTCACCACCTGCCRACTGATGCCCAGCCAGTTCCCAAGCAGCGATTGCCACCCCCTGGCCAACTCCTCCCAGTTTATATACTGAGCATGACATCACATGGTATGGAATATCCCTTTGGCCAGTTTGGGTCAGCTGTCCTGGCTGTGCTCCCTCCCAGCTTCTCGCTGGCAGGGCATGGGAAGCTGAAAAGTCTGTGACCAGTGTAAGCACTACTTAGCAACAACTAAAACATCAGTGTGTTATCAACATTMTTCTCATACTAAATCCAAAACACAGCACTATACCAGCTACTAGGGAGAAAATTAACTCTATCCCAGCTGAAACCAGGACAACTGGGAATTCACGATGGGGATCCTACACTAAAAGGCAGCGTGCAGGAGCAGGGAGCAGGAACAGGCTACAAAGAAGGACATCATGAACATTGCCCAGGCATGCAGGGATGGTGTTAGCAACATCACAGCTCACCTTGAGCTGGGGTTGCCTGGCTCCCCCGCCCTGCTCCCTGCCTGGTATGGTGGACAGGCCCTGGTGAGGCAGCCATGTTGTCCCCCTCGGCTCCCTGGGGAGGTGCACCCTGAGAGGCACTTGGGGGGAAGAAAAGAGGTAACGGGCCTCAAGTGAAGCAAGAGAGGTTCAGTTTGKAGGCAAGGAACAGCTTTTCCTCCATGAGGACAGCCCAGCCATGACACAGGCTGCCCAGAGAAGTTGCACCATCTTCATTTTTGGAGGTTTTCATGTCCCATTTAGATCAAGCCCTGAGCAGCCTGGTCTGACCCCAGAGCTGACCTGCTTTGAGCAGGAGGTTGGACAGGGACCTCCTGAGGTCCCCTCCAGCCTGAGTTAACCTGTGATCTACGTTCAAGTTTATCATATCATAGAATATATTCCAGAATACAAACCTAAATTGAACATCTCCTATAAAGCAGAAACTATGCAGACGCTTTTTAAAGTTGATCATRAAGTTTGCTCTGGGCTTTCACATGCCAGTAGAAAGTAAACTACATAACACATGAGAAAGGTCTGTATCATCATCCTAAGACACACACATACAGAGCGGCAGAAATGTCATAATTTTCCCCCTTGTTTTCCCAGGAAAATCACCTCTTGCACAGAAAACCCAAGATGTGGAAATTAACTTTACACATTAAAAAGCTTTTTTTCAAACTTTATCCTGGATTAACCCATCTTATCTTCCTAGATATGAAGTCTCCCACCAGATCTGTGATAACGCCCTGCATACGTACCTACTAAATCTCCTGGCATGACATGCATACGACTTTGCTGACCTGCCTTGGCCGTACACTTGTTTTCATGATCCTTTGGGCTTTGTCACTGTGTTCTCATGCCAGGTCTGGTCTCACAGCACTTTGAATTGAGTAGCTCCAGTCAAAGGTTGGTCACAATAGTCCGCATCACCCCTTCTGCAAATAAGGGCACATCAGTTTGAGATATACATGCTTAATTTTAATTTTTAAGTGAAGATATTTCTTGATTCTTGCAAGTAAATATTATATCATCAACAAATACCTTCCCTGAGGTATCTTCTTTCCAGTGAGCGCTACTAGTAGGTTGGGGAGGACAAACCTACCCAGTTTGCTAAGCAGAACAAAAATTTGAACTCCAATAATTCCTTTAAAATCTCTACACTGCATATAATTCACTTAAGAATATGGAGATGCATGGCAGGAAAAGAGCAGGAGAAGCCAAACAACCACCAGCAAGAGCAATTTGAAAACTACACAACATTCATCTGGATGGCAACGCTGTTTTCACATCTCCTTTTTAGCTGTTGCTACTATTAAACTTAGCACAAAAGACAGAATCTGAAATGATTTCCAATAAAAGCAACACTTTCATATCTGCTCTAGAGTTCCATTAAATTGGGGCCACTTTCAGTGATGGGACTGCAAGTTAATTTTTTTTATTTTCCTTAATTCCTTAATTGATTGCAGCTAGAAGACAAGGTCTTTTCGGCATGCCTTGTGCATCGTGCTCCAGAGGCAGGCGATGCGTCCCGCTTTTCACACCGCTGCTACAAAAACGCTATCTCGCTCCGACACATGGTTCTTCCCCAGACTTTTCTGGGACTCGCTCTGCTGTTGCATACTTTGCTGCTCCCTTATTCTCTAGTTCTTGTACTATATCAGGAGAAGTGCATCTCCTTTTACTTTTAAGGATTAACTAAAACATAAAACAATCAGAAATGTAAAYGCTGCTCTTTCACAGCTGCAACTAGCTGGAAGTTGTTGATTCTGTTCATAAAGACTACGTGTCCACGGTTGCCTGGTACAGATAGCAGCTGATTTTCTCTATTAGAAGACATCAGAAAGCAGAACAACAAGGAACTGTGAATAATATGGTATTATATACAATGCTCTAATTCTCAGGAGAAATGGACATATTTGGATCTAATAAAAATTTCAGAATGTCATCTTAGCAGATTTTGGTTACTATTTCATCCCCCTCTCTCTCAGCACACACATCTGCACCTGACCTTAAAAAAATCATAAAAATGTCAAGAACACAAAAACGCTCTCTCTGCGTGTTCACAGGTATGGGTCTGAACCAACTCTACAGTTACAATTACTCCTGAACAACAACAACAAAATCTCTTGACACAAACTGTCACCATTTTTATTTTCTAAATCAGCTTAAAGACAATCTAATTTATAGGACTCAATGCTACCTATAAGCCTGTGCAAATGGCTATCTGTGCGTATACATTGCTCATTTCCTGCATGGATTTTCTGGTACTCCGTTTCATTTGTGCAAAGCAGACCAAGCACGTGTTTCTGTTCCAGATCAGTCTGCAGAGGAGCAGGAAGCAGCGAGGAGAGCTTCAGCACACAGGAAAAAAGAGCAGTTCATCTCATAAATCATAATGAAACTAGGTAGGTGTAACACAACATAAACTTGGGCAAATTCCAAAATTTCTGATGAAAGAAACCTGAGGGTATCAACCAGAAACTTGCCAGAGACCCATATTAATTAAAAAAAAAGAAAAACCAACTTATGCAGACAATGATACTTTTTTAAAAAGTAAGAATATTTAAATAAAGTGGGTGAATATCCTAAGGTGGAATTGCAGGAGTATTATTCAGCCATAATTTCATTTGAAAAGTCTAATAACACCTCTTGATTTAAATTCTATACATCATTCTGCTTTCATTTTGCAGTTGCTGGAAGTACCATCTACAATACTACACACTATTTCTAGTAGTGCGTGTTTATGGTTTATGGTTTCTTTATCCCAACTAATTGCCATATATGTAAAGAAAATCAATCTTTTCAATTTCCAAACTGTTTAAGAATTTATGTTCATTTTCTATTATAAGCATTGGACTTGGTCTATGAAAAGTCAGATGGAAAGGTTTCTACCCTTTACAGTCAGGAAAAATATGCTTTTGAGTATTTTCAGACTCTGCAATATACAAGTTTTAAAGCCCGAGATATCCCTTCACATTTTCTTTTCTGATGCTTAATATCTTTTCTGTTGCCCATTTGTGATAACAATTCCTGTGGGGGATAATGAAGAAAAGAAAACATTTGTTCCGCACAAATTCTTTCTTCCATTAATAACACTGACAGGGATGTAGACGTTGAAGGCAGTTTCTGTGCATTCGGCAAAAACCTGATATGAAACTGTAGAAACATTTTTAGTTATATTTATCACCAGATGTTACATTTGAAGATCAACATGTTTGCAAAGTAAACAAAAAGGAAATAACAATCATGGCCACACCTGCAGAAAGAAAGTAAAAGCAAGATGTAAAACTATCACCTCCTGAACCTTGTCAGCTTGGCTTAAAACACAGATTTGCAGGAAAATATAGGCACATGACATATATTTGAATTTAGGTTAAATTTAGCAATTAGCTATTTTGCTAAATACATAGAACTTCAGCTCTTAGGTAGGCCAGGAATCTGCAAAAGTTGTGAGCCACTAGCACAAAACAGCTCAGTCTATACTGTTTGACCACTTTGCATCCTTAAAAGTGTCATTTTCCCTTTCAAAAATGCAACAATTAATTAAAACCTTGAGTCGAAGTCATAACCGAGCAAAAAACAGTCATGCTGCCAAAACTTTCAAAAATGGCTGGTAATTTTTTATTCCGTGTAGTTTGTGACCAAGTCTGGGGGTTACATACCTGCTGAGAGTAAGGGATCAGGAGATCCTGCAACTGTTATTATGTTTTCCCTCTTTTCAAATAAAAGAAGTACAGCAACCATGTCCAAGAAGCTGCTGACACCATTTAACAACCAAAGTGATGTTATGAAAAAACACATGAAAAATCCAGCCGGATTTTTTCGTTCGCCTGTTAGAAAAACTAGGCACGCTATCAAAATTAAAGATCAGCCTCACAAATAAAAGATGCTTAAAACTCCATCCCAACTGCAAGGAGCACTCTCATGTCACAACTCAACATTGCAGAAGACGACTGAAATAACACGAGCCTAACTCAGTACATCCTTAAATACGCAGCCTCTGCCAGCCCCCGCTGCGCTGGCTTGGCTGGTGAGGTTACCACCTCTTGCTCTTCTCCCCTCAGCCCCTCACAGGTGGCGAACCAAYGTCTTTTACCCATGAACTTCCCACTGCAGAGGATTGCAACAGACATGATCCCACCTTGAGAACAAGGTTGGAAAGTCACCTCCTACAGTTTAAACCATTAACTGGGAAATCAACAGTCAAATCAAACGATGCATGGCACAATTTCTGAATAGTCTACTGGTATGGAGGGTACTGCCCACGCAGTCAGGAAGGACTGCCCCCAAAATGCAAGTGGATAAAAGAATATGGAAGAATTGTTTTTCCATAAAAGATTTCCCTGTTTTTTCTATCTGAGACTCTACACCCGTTCCTGGTTATCATAAATAAGAATTGGGCAGAGAAATAAGGAACTTCAGTGCAGTGCGTGAGAGGGGAGAAGTATTTCCCCAAGATTATGTCTTAAACTGCTTTAAATTTAGTGCATTCTGGTGAAATTAAAAAGTAAAATATACACTTGGAGAAGCATTTTATGAGCTTGAAGGATCTGCTGTTTGACAGGAATAACTTAGCCATGTAGGGAGGGGAGATGAAGAAGTGGCAGAGTGAATAAGTTACACCAACACTTTCTTCTCTAGTTTTTGACAGCAGGATTCTTAGAGGACATGGGAAAAACTCAAATCCATAGTAATTTTAAGAGTCTGCAAGTCTCTGCCAACAAATGACAGTTATATTCTCTAATATTATGGGGAAACTTTTGTCTTTTGGAAATCTGTAACTTAGTAGGATTTCAAAAACTGTGTTGCATCTAAACTCACGGATGAAGTGAGATACTCATGGGGTATAGTGTTCTCACTGAAAATCCTCCTTTGCTGGAAAATAATATGTAGTACTTCCTCCCCCTTTCCCTCAGGCACTGTGCTCAACACACGCATACTCACCTCACAATTTTTGCATATTCAAAGATTATGGCATAAATATGCTGGGGAAGGAGACAAGGAAATAACTCCACCATTGAATTACCTGGTGAGTTTTTGCTTACATGCAGGCTGGAAGAATTCTCRTGGATTTCTTTATTAACAAAACTGGGAAATCTTCACATTTCTATTAGTCGCTTTCTGTCTCTGTCACCACTGCCCTACCATAGTTTCAGCACTGTCACCAGCAAAATACATCTCCCAGCATTTAACTAGCATCATTTGATGATGATTCTGGAAAATGTCAAGGTTTTAGAGGCTAAATCTAACCTAATATAAATTGAAGTAAACATGCAAATATGGTTAGGCAAAAAGTACAGTTTGTCTCTTTATCCTACTTGTATGTTTCTGGTATTTTCTGTGCTGTTTCAATTATTTTTATTTTTTTAAATGGGAAGATAGGCCAGTAACAGGAATTGTAATATAATTGCAGAATTTAAAGGTTACTATGCAAGTATATTTTCATTTATCCTATTTAACTCTGAAATATACCACTAAGCTGCTAATATCTAATAATCCATTTATAGAAGCTGAATGTTATCTGTAAAAATTTGATTGTTTACATTCACAGTGTCATACAGGAAATAGAAATGCTCATTCATTATTTAAAATGTATGTCTCTGCTGCACATTTACATCATCGCAAATTTTATGTTTTCCCCACTCAGTTTTGGCTAACCAACTCCACAGATACGTTAGCACCATCTTTTGGCTAAACTGTATCCTAGCCTATGTTTATATCTTTTTCTTACAAAATCTCTTACAAATAGGGTTGTTGTAAGGGGGCAGTGGGAAGGGTGGAAGATGCATTCAAATTTATATTGCTGCCATAAACATTCAGTAGGAGTTGTGGAAAGCTTTGGAAACAAAGGGTCATGCAGTTGGTTACCTGCTCTCTCTCTGAATGGAAGATTTAAATTGGGCCAAGAAACTGGGACTGAGGTGGGGGGACAGCCATCCACCATACCTACAAAAACCACCTCTGATATTTCCCTGGGGAGCGTCTTCTGAACGTGAAGAAGAGCCAAAATGGGTATTGAAGCTCAGGCTCTGGCTGATAACCCAACTAAGAGAACCCTATTGGTCCCGATTTATACTCACACTGAGGTGCCTTTACATTGTTGTAGCCCTAAAATTAAATTTTTATAATTACTTTGTTGTCCTAGAATTGCATAAAGGTGATTTTGTATACAAATGCAAATCAGGTTCACTAATTATTAATCAGCTATGGATACTTGTTTGCATCTGTTGTGGTTTAACCCGTCAGGCAGCCAAACACCACACAGCCGCTTGCTCACTCCCCCTCGCCCCAGTGGGATGGGGGAGAGAATCGAAAAAAAAAGTAAAATTCGTGGATTGAGATAAAGACAGTTTAATAGAACAGAAAAGGAAGGGGAAATAATAATAATAATAATGATGATAGTATATGCAAACTGAGTGATGCACAACGCAATTGCTCACCACCCGCCGACCGATGCCCAGCCAGTCCCCGAGCAGCGATCGCTGCTCCCTGGGCAACTCCCCCCAGTTTATATACTGAGCATGACGTCATATGGTATGGAATACCCCATTGGCCAGTTTGGGTCAGCTGTCCTGGCTGTGCCCCCTCCCAGCTTCTTGTGCACCTGGCAGAGCATGGGAAGCTGAAAAGTCCTTGACCAGTGTAAGCACTACTTAGCAATAACTAAAACATCAGTGTGTTATCAACATTACTTTCATACTAAATCCAAAACACAGCACTATACCAGCTACTAGGAAGAAAATCAACTCCACCCCAGCTGAAACCAGGACCGCATCATATTGTTTTCATAAAACATGTAATGTGAGCCTGCTCTAGGGATTTGCTGCTACTTTGCCATTCACTTGTACTTTATACTTTACATTACCTTGTGTAAAAAGCTCTAAATTCAGACTAAAGATGATTTGTAAAAAGTATTTTTCYCTCCTTATGTTTTGTGTTGCATTTTTTAAAGTGTTTATTGAAATTAGTTTAAAAGGGGGATGAAAATGCTGCTTCTTATTTAGGCAGAAATCTCCACTCGCTTCTGTATTAACATTATCCTTTTGTCAACTGACATCACATCATGAARAAAAGTCTTACATATGTTACATCTACTAATGGACCCTCAACAGGATCATGTAAGAGCAAGGATGGCTACTTGTGCAGTGACCAGGATGGAGGGAACATATGCCAAATAAGACATAAATCCAGGACTTCAGGAGATTGTACAAGCTGGACTGCCGGAATTTGCTGGAATTTTGAGAATATTACAAAAGAGAGAAAAGATCTAAGTATCTTAAAAACAATTTTTTGCTTTTCTGGATCTGGAGTGATTCTGGATAAGCATTTCTTTTCCTAATTTCAAAAATTAGGACTCATGGAACACAAAGGACCCCAGAAAAGGTAGAATTGTCTTGCTGTCACAGAGGCAGAGGGCCCTCTTGGTCCAGTCTTAGTTTCACCCAAGGGAGGTGTCACATTCTCCTCCCCCTGAGGTCTCTGGAGTTTAGTCAATGAATGACCTCAGTGAAAACACGTGTAGGCTAATCTGAACTTGCAAGGTGCACTAGGATGACTAAGGTCCTTAACTACGTAATTTGCCTTTAAGAGTTATGTTTGTTCTCTCTGTGTAGATCACAGGATAGCCATCTCAGTGTAGCACCACATCTACGCGACTGGGTGCACCACCCTTTGTAGAAAAGGCAGTATCATTTTAGAGCAAGACAAAAACAGTAAACTGCAAACACGGGTGATTTCTCACTGGACAAGGACAGAATTTGGCGTACCTTGCTGTTGAGCTCATGTCATCTGTAGAGCTATTAATCCCATCAGAATCCCCTCTACCTCACTTGTAAGAAAAGTATTCTCCCAGGGCAAAACAACATCAAGTATTATGCCTTTTTAGTATGATACTTTATATTCCAACTACTGTGATATGTAATCAATTTGACATTCTGCTTTGCAAAGCAGTCATCATTCATTGCCACCCTGATCTATGAGTGTAGATACATCATGATTTGCCCATGGCATCGAGTATTGCAGCTTTGTTAATCTACAGCAGAAAGATAATTTACTGCATGACAGCAGCAAATACCGATGCAAAACTTAACGTAAAAGAGAAGTAATAACACTTAGAGAGAAATACGTGCTATGTGTATATTTAATATGGACATACTAGAAATACGTATTTGCTAGTAACAATTACTGGAGTGGGGTCAGATTCTAACGGCAGTACGGCTTTGGATTAGTACCTTAGCCCACAAAACTCGGTTTTTTAAACTAGACTTCTTATGCCAAATTATTRTGATGAAACTGTTCTTTGTATATTACTAATTGCAAGTTAGACTGTAGTCCGGTGGTCTGGCAGTTTTGCCATGGTTTGCAGTAGGACTATATTTACAATGAAGTGCCATCTTGCATAAAAAGGGCTGAACCTGTCCAATCTAAAGGCACTTTTACTTTCTTTAATTTTTTCCTCTGGAGTTATTTAGAGATGATAAGCAAACCTGGTAATAATTAGCTAAATTACGACTTGTGTGTAAAGCCATGCAGTTCAAAAATCTCCTTTACCCCTTTAGTAGGTGTATATGTACTTTTGGAGACAGAGGTGCAAGACAGCTGCTGTAACTGAGCACAGCAGGATAGGCAGGAAGCCTATGAAAGGGTTTTGTAGACTGAAGAAAGTGAAATGAATTTAAATAAAGGCATCGAATAAGTACTGTTAACATTGCCATAACCAGATTCCTGGTAAGATGTGAATAGCACATACTTAGAAAGGTATTATATGTGTAATACAATACATATCTATATAATTTGTATCTATATAATATAACATACCTATACCAAAAGATACTTTTTTATCTCTGCTTATGTAATTTGAATCTTCAGGGATGAGAAATCTGGAAATCCTGAAGTGAGAATGTATGCGTGAACGAGAATGTTTTAAGGCCATGTGGAACCACATCTGGAAATAGGAGAAAGACAATCATGTCTTAAAAGAATATTCCTCTCTCTGAAGGAAATTATACTAAAATTGATACTCAAAAGAGAAACAGGTTATTTAAGAAAAGAGACACTGATGGGTAGCAACTTGAATGAACATGCTATCAAAGAAAAGAGGAATCTTCTTTTGCAAACCAATTAACTTTGTGTAGGGAATCACATAATTCATCCATGCATAAAAGTTGACTATACAAACCGCAAAGGTGGACCTACCTCTAGATTGGGTATCTAAAACTATAACAAACTGCACTTAGTTGTTTCTTCAGAACTGGAGGGGCAGAACACATCACACTGCTATCCCACATGTGTACTACTACGTATGTAAGTACTGTCTTGTTACCATTAAAGGGGAGCGTACTTTAGTATTTGGTCTAAATATGTGTAGGCTGTTTGATTGTTCTAGTCACCTACCCCTTTTTGGGTGTGGCGATTAAATCTGGATGCAGCTAGGAAATGTCCAGTCTTCCCAACCCAGTCTCTGGTGTTGGTCTTCTGATATTGAAGAAGCTACGTGAATTATTGCGTTGGCAGATGTGATACCAGGAGTGAACCAGAAAGCAGACAAAAAAGCAGGAAAGTACAATGGCTTGTCTAGTTCTAGCTGGCAACATTTACATTAACCAGGAATTGTACAGTRCCGTAACTGGAGATTTATAGGATAGAAAACCCCATAGCTTGAAATGTTAAAAATGTGGGGGAGCTTTCTGTTCCCGTTATTCAGTAAATGAGGGGGAAAAGCGGTTACAGAGCTACATTGCTTATATGCTTATACTGCTCATATTTTCCAGCAAGGGAAAATCTTCAAGGAACTAGTAGGTTTCTGCTTGCCATCTAAAGAGCCAGCAAATTGTAACTTTGCATCATTGACTGAAAGTACAGTGTTCATAAAATGGTTATCAAGGGACCCAGCCTGGCTGAATCTCATTCTAGTTGCTTCCAACCACATCTAGCGGAAAAGCTACTCTGACAACATACACAAATAATAAAATCTACTACAGCAAAATTTAATATAGGAAAAGAGAAGAGGAAAGAACAAAAAGGAAGGAAAACATTTATCATTATGTGGACAGAGGCAAAAACTGAAATCACCTAAAGCAAGTTAAAACTGCCAGAACCGGAAAATTAGAAAAATAAGTTTTTCTTTGAATTTTGAAAGTCTAAAAAGTCTCATGACATACCTATTTGCATGAGAAAGTTTAAGTTCAATAAGATATTTTGGACAAATAAAAAGAGATACTAAAACCTGCATGTTCCTTTAAAGGTAGTACCCCAAGTTGTTGCAATTAGTTTAAATTGATTCAGAAAGAATTTAAACTACATCAGAAAAAGTTTCTAAATGGAAATATGCTGAAATAAGGGGGAGGGAGGGATTGTGAACTTGCAGGAGGGGTTTTGCTCCCTGTTGCACTGACTTTACTGGCAATTTCTTAAAACTTCTGTAAGGCTTCTAAATCTATAGTTCATCCTTGTTAAATTTTTTAAGTGGGGAAGCTTTGAAGTTTAAGCCAGAAGGATACAAAACATACCCTTTTTTTTCACCTTCCCAGTTAATATTTGATAATTGGCTATGAAAGCACTTATTTGAACAGAATCCAGACAATCTCAAGTACTTTGGGTACCTACCGTTAAAAGCAGCATTGTTATGCAACTTACAAATGGCAATTTTCCCATGCCAACCACAGATTATTTTTAACAATCATTTGGCGCAGTGTGTGTCTGCTGTATCATTATCATGGTAAATGTTTTGTTTATTGAAAACCCACTCTCTGTGAATAACTAAGCCAACTAACATTAGGTATTAAATAGCACTCTTCACGTTGGTCCCTGAGCAAATGCTGTTGCACTAATGTATTCAACTACATTATTGCAAGCAGCAGAATATTAGCTACTGCCAAACACTTAAATATTCTTTTTTAAACCAACTATGAACATCTTAAGGAAACTGGCTCGTTTGAGAGATTCGATGTTACTGTTAGAGGAGCTGAGATRACGGCATTGCCATTGCCTCCGTGTGCACAGTGAGGTACGGCGTAGGGAGACACGAAGCAAAGAGCGTGTCTTGGGGTCTCCCAGTTCCCAAAAGGTCCAGAGCTGGTTCACCTGAGAGGGGCATGTGGACAGAGGACGGACTTTGCCATCCTTCTGATCGCCACCATCCTTCCAAGAAGCATCAGCAGGGGAGAAGGATGGGAGAGGCAGCTGTGAGGGACATGATCTTTCTGAAGAAGAGGGAGAGAATAACCAAATTTTTCTTGTGTGTTGAGGGAGAGCTGGGAAAAACAGGTTTTGTCTCTCTACTATATTGTCCTCCATAAAAGAAAAAAAAAAAAGAACAGAAACCGTACTGGAAGACCTTAAACAAAAGGAAAAAGAACAAACAACAAACCACACAGGAGTTGTCATCTTGGATGATCCATCCCCTTCTATAAACCTGAACACTGCTTCCCTTTTGGCAGGAAAGGATCATTTTAAACGTCCCTAACAGACATGCTTCACTGCCCAACACAGGTTTTCTCACCATATAAAACCATCTATCACAAGTCAGTGAAGACCCAGGAAGAGATGAAATATTAAGCAGGCTGAGCTCTCCCTGCTTTTAAAAAACAACCTAAACATGAAAAAACGATATCAAACTTCTCACAAGCACTACATTTCACAGGCTAAACCATAAATGTATTCAACCAAGTCAGCCTTTGAAAGTTTTCATTTAGCTCTATGAAGATAAACAGTAGATCAGCATTTTCATTAAAAAGAAATGTCATGGCTCATTCCTTTCTGTGATTGAAGAGGATGTAGCAACATCTTTCAAAACTCAGGAGAGAAACGTATGCTTGCAATAAAAAATAAATAAAAATGTGATTGTTGTTCCATTAAATGTTTCAGTCTGTGATTGTAATTACTTCCTGATTGGGAAGAATTCCCATGTTAAAAACCCTATGTAATAATAGCTAAAGTAGATCAAAACAGGAATGGTAAAGCTCACTGGATCAGCCAGGGGTTGCTTCCCTAGACAATGGAATGTCTTCTTCATATGTTCTTTTTTTATTATAATTGTGCAGCTGAAGAGACTTTCATCCCCCAATACTTCTCTGTTCTCCCTCTCCAACCCACAGAATTTAGCAAAGACCTGGAACAAAACTGCTTAAATAGCTTAAGTTACAGCAGATTTTGACTGAGGCAGGTCAGAAAGTCCTTACACAGGCGGTTGTAGAGAGGGAATAATATTTAACAGCTAGGACTGGCCGAGATGGTGGACTCCAGCTGGCACAACGGCACCAAAAATAGGTCTTTCCCTTTGATGTCAGCAACAACTAGATTGGGATGGCTCAAAGACTGGATATGAAGGAGTCGTTGTCCACAAAGGAAACCACTGTCATGAAACAGGAGGCAGTGTCCCTGTGTCAGGCAGACACAGACCCTGCAGACTGTTTTGTGGGGCAACAGGCTGTGATTAAAGGCTGCTAAGATATAGACTGAGGAGCAAATAGAGAGCAAAGCAAATCAGGGGTGTTTTGGCAAAATGTCTTCCTTCACCGCAGATCTTTTGAGATCGGAACTTTTCACTGGAGGCTACAAGTTTCAAGGAAGGATTTGTCAAGAAATATTTCTTCAGGATGAAATGACTGGTTCAAATGAAAGACTGATGGAGAAAATGAGGGAGGAGGAAGGAGAGTGCCTCAAGAAGCAGTGGCTGACCTTCCCAACATTACGAGCAGTGTATCTAGTTCTCATCATGACCCAAAACCGTAAGAAATATGTAGCATGAAAAGCAGGAGATACAGCAGCTCTGTCTTACAGGCAACACACGACAGCTCCTCTAGGGTCCACGGCAGGATGACATTAATGGGGATGTAACCAAGTCCCAGGCAAACTTAGCCAGACTGGCCTCCGCCTCCCCCCACATCCTCCTCCAACCCTCAGTAGCACAACCTCCATGCCATTTCCACTACCCTCCTCCCAGCAAACCCCTTTGCTAGTAACCTGACACAATCCAGGATGGGAGTTGCACTTGAGCTGCTGGGTATCAAGGTGGAAGTTAATGCTTCACTTATTTAGACTGTAGCATGGCATCAGACTCCTAGGGCCACCAGGGAAGCTGCACAGGAGCTTCTGCTTGTGTGACATGTTACACCAGGAGAATTAGTCAGAAGAGATTGAAAGGAAACAGAAATGGCAGGTTTGGCTTTAGATCCCTGGGAGAGGTAGAAGCAATAGAGAAAGGACAGGTATTAGACCAATGCCTGGAAATAAACTGCCCACGTGTTAAATCCATCTTTCAGAAAGTAGGACTCCTGGGAATTTGTAAAAACATTCAAAACACAAAGAAAATCTCACAACTGCACATCAGTGATTGGATGCTCCATATGGTAAGCTGGCAGGCAAAGGCCTCCAAATTCCTCTTCTTGAGAAGCAGTAAAATAGGCACTGATTGCTGGCCAAGCATTGCTGCGCGATCTCAAGCCAAAAGTAAGCTTCTAAAGTCCATACTTTCTCCCTTTTACTGAAAGCTTCTTGCCTGATTATAAACCCCAGTCAAGAGCAGAAAACACTAGTAACCTTCACAGAGCATCTTTCTGCAAGAATCCAAGTGCAAATTTGCAAAGCAAAGTGAAGACCTAAAAGAGTTTTGGATGTTTATACAGGATTGTCCTCCAGCTCTTTAGTACCATACTGTATTATACTAGTAATTTAACATAAATATACAACTGTACATAAAAAGTATACACAGAGCCACTCAAAAAAAGCATCCCGAAAACCTACAGACAAGGAATTGGAAACCCTTGGTGTTGATCATGACTACTTTCTTTGTGTTAACTTTAAAATAATAATTATTTTCTTTTATCTTAAATACATGAACAATGAAGTAAAACAATGTCAAGTCAGATGAGAAAATCCTAAGTCACTTCAAACAATTGAGATCTGATGCATACTGTAAGTACAGTTCTGCTTTCAACAGATTAAAGTACTCTCAGATCTATTTTTTGTTCTAGTCAAAGGAAGACACATTGCATAAAACATCAGGGGGCTTTCTTTGATCAGATGCATATCGGTACATTTCTTGTTAAACAGTTATAAAAATAAAAAAGCTTTATAAGAGGTAAACTCAGAGGATATTTATGCTTTCCAAATGACAGCTCAATCGGGGTCTTGAATTTAGTACCACTTTTGAGGTGTAAAAATAATTATTTGTACAGTAAGTTTTGGAGTTGTATCTCTAGAGGAGATAAAGGAATAATCCACAGCTCTGTGCAAAACAGGTTGCACTTGGAGAGGGTTGTTACCTTCATTGAAATATACCTCTGCTTAATATCACTGGATTAGAATAGCGAGAGTTTCTGAGCATTAATAGGGCCTTTCTGTGCCACTCTGGAAGTCCACAGGAATGATAAAACTGTCTTAATTAAGTCTAAAGATTTTCTCGGCATAAGAGATTATCCCTCTGAGAGACAGCCAGAGCAGTTCTTTGTCTTTAACAATTAGATCAGATCTGAGGTACGAATGGCAAAGCCCAGAACAGGAGTTTCTAAAAATAAAGCATGGCAAGGACGGGGTGGTGTTCAGCCTCAACCTATAGCCTCGTTTATTGGGGTTTTTAAGGCTTTTCCAAAAATAAAACTGAATTTGAGCTATCAAGTTTTTATATTGATTTTCCTCTGTGTAATGAAAAAAGAAGGTTAATCAACTGCTAAGAAATTGGAAGGAGATTAACCATAGAAAAGGACTTGTAATACAAAGGAAAATGGGGCTGTTAAGACCCTCATACTTAGGGTGAGATAAAAGCCACACTGGAGTGGAGAAGGTTGATTTCTCCATCCTTTTCTTATCTTGCAGCTCTGCAGACTTTAGCACCCAGCAAAATAAATCTAACCATGCAATGAAAGGCTGCTTTTCCTTGGACCACATTTGTTTGTCAGATCACCAAGTCACATTGAGCGCCACGGGTGCATGGTAACAGTTTTCCTTTTCTGTGTTACCTAGGCAACTTAGTTTTAACAGTCGGAGCAAAAGAGAAGGAATTCTTCTTAAAACATCAAGAAATCAAATAACATTCTGGCAGATTAAAGGAGTTTTATCCTCATTTATCTAAACTACTTGTCAACATACTTAAAGAGATGTAGATCAGCTGTTCTGTCCTTTCTTGAGTCATATCTGAAACCATGACAGAGCAACTGCTTTGAACAGCGTCTTCTCAGTGTCTGCTTGCCAATCCCACCCCTCGTCTCAGAAATTATAACTTTCATCATCTGAGACATTTAGGGATTTTTCAGGAGGGCCCTACTTTGTGTTTTAAAAGTGCATTTTTTTCTTATGACAGCAATATGTCGAGTACCAGGTAGCATTTCTAAAGTCTTGGTCTTTCAAGAAAAATGCTTACTGGTTATGTAAATAAAGGCCAGCTCAACGATTTATGTTTTGAGTTAATCAACACAGAGCAATGGATTTATACAAACAATTCCTTCAGACAGTGGAAAGCAATTTCATCCTGATTTGCAAGACCATGGCTAAGAGCTGTGTAGCTCCATTCCTTTAGTGGTCCCCTCTGCACAATTCCTGCATCCGTTTTACAATATGTTCAAAGGCATGATAGAAGACCTATACAGTAGTTAAATTACAACTCTACATGTGTTAAAACTACATACATATACCTATGCTGTATGCCTGCCGATATATTATTTGTTCTCCTTCCAAAAGTAAAATAGATTGTGAAAGTTTTTTTTTTTTTTTAAACCAGCACCACTACATGCACACTGCAGTATCTACGTAGTGCAGTTAAAACAAGGTTGGCATTTTTGTGTTTTCTCAAACCGAGTGCAATTTCTGTACCTAAGGTAGGCTTTCCATTAAACTGATGTAAGAGGTGAGGAATTATTCCAAATTGGTTGTACTAGATCATTATTCTCCATTTCTCTATAGGACTGGAATTTTTATGGACTTCCAAAATTTATGTAAATAATTTATAGTGATAGGAAGATATTT
This sequence comes from Phoebastria nigripes, assembly GCA_035582835.1. Lineage (NCBI taxonomy): Eukaryota > Metazoa > Chordata > Aves > Procellariiformes > Diomedeidae > Phoebastria > Phoebastria nigripes. The sequence goes on along the minus strand of JAYKAV010003272.1, from coordinate 229,366 downwards.
TTGTCTGCAGGTGAAGCTTTGGTATTCTCAGACAAGACTATTGGCAAGATGGCCAATGCATATCATCCCTTGTAGAACTTTTTTCATGTCTATGAGGTAAGGATCCGTCCACTAGGAAATCCACTGACRCTTTTGATTCATCCTTCAACTGCATATCAAACATTTAAGGAGAAACATCCTCCAAGTAAATAAATACCTTTGGTAGCACAGCTTGGGAAAAATAGCTCCATCGTGACAACTTCCAATATTAGACRTTCTCTCCTGCCCACATTTGTGCAAAATAATTTGCAAATACCAGGTACAATGGGATAGTGGTGAATGATGAGAAAAACTCTTTTCTGCATTCATAGGCTTCAGTGTATTCTTTTCGAGCAGTTCAACATGGCTATGTGTTAAAATGCTAATGCCAGCCATTTGCATAGTCTCCTCTGAATAATAAATAGCAGAGAGTCACTGAACAAGAATCACAGAGTGAATTCTGTGTCTACACAGACACACCACTGACCTTACAGTCTCCTTTACCAGTTTCAGGACATTTTCTTGATTCACTTTCTTGGGAAACTTCAAGCGATACTTTGCTTTTATTTTAATGTTTATATTCACTATGATTTATCCTTCATTCCACTGATCCCCACTGCATGCGCTTCTCCACCCCTTGGAAAACTTCTCTCCACCCTCCGTGGTTTGGTTTTCACATCGGTTTTGACAGTTCTTTCCCATATCTGCAATAAAATCCCAGATTCCAAGTAGCAATAACTGTCCAAAGAAGAAATTCTGTCTGTAGTAGCAAGTGATCACTGGAAGGCACTGGGAAGAAATGCCCTCCATCTCACAGGAATGCATCCATGCATAGGTGACAAATGGGAGCATGTTGGCAAACCAATCCATATTGGGACACAATAGCTATTTAACCAACCCTCGTCTTTGTCAGCTGGCTTTTGGGGCCTTTTTTCTATGAAAGAATGGCTACTATATCATGTAAATAATGTATTCAATTCTTCATCTCAATTATGCAAAACCAAATCTACACAGAAAACTAAGTTTCCCTCTGGCTCTAATTTTGAGATCAGAGAATTTTTCTAAGCTGAAAATGCAATATGAGGCCATGGTGGAGACAGTAAACCTAACTTCATTTTTGGGGGGTTCAAGGGTAAAAGAATCATCTCTAGAATGATTAAAAAGCTATAGTTCTCTATCTCTTTCAAATTAACTGCATATGAGGCAGTACAAAACAAGCACACAAGCAAAGTAGTTTGCAAAGCATTTGATTTTACCTGAAGTTTCTGCCAGGACCCAGAGTCCAGACCTGCACCATATACGTATATTTAGCCTTGCACGCATGAGTAGCCCAGCCCCTGCATGGGCATGGTGCATGTGGTTCCTCGTATGACATGGCTGGAGGACATGTTGTTTTGCAAGGTGGAGCTTCTATTGTGGAGAAYGAAATTTCATGAACATATTTCAGGTAAGTTTTAGAGTATTATACCTCAACGAGACACAGATTTGAGTCTGAACAGGAAGGACCTCACAGCTGCAACCACACAGCATAACCCAGAACCAATTTAATTGTACTAATTTTAGCTAATGAAGCAGTGCAGATGAAAACCTCTTAGACAACTGTTACACAGATGCACACACCCCCTCCAGTAAATCTTTGCGAAAAGACTGGAACTTGGTCTTAAAGTCAACAGCACATATTTTGTAGATGTCAGAGGAACATGTGGCCTCCAACCCAGGGTCATCAGCTTTCATTCTTCTAATTACTTATCAGGGAGTATGAGAAAGCACGAATAAGAGCTGAACATACTTAAACAGAAAAAGTAGGGAATTAAAGAACAGATACACAAAACTTCAGGGATATTCACAGGATCACAGAACGGTTGAGGTCGGCAAGGAGCTCTGGAGGTCATCTGGTCTAACCCCCCTGCTCAAGCAGGGCCACCTAGAGCCAGTGCCCAGGACTGTGTCCAGGTGGCCTTTGAATATATCCAGGGATGGAGACTCCACAACCTCTCTGGGTAACCTGTGCCAGTGCTTGGTCAACCTCACACCAAACAAGTGTTTCCCGACGTCCAGAGGGAACCTCCTGTGTTTCAGTTTGGGCCTTTTGCTACCCAACAGAGCCTGGCTCCATCTTCTTCGCACCCTCCCTTCAGGTATTTATACACACTGGTGAGTTCCCCTCTGAGCCTTCTCTTCTCCAGGCTGAACAGTCCTCTCCTTTCCTCATAGGAGAGATGCTCCAGTCCCTTCGTCATCTTTGTATCTCATCTGGACTCTCTGCAGTATGTCCATGCCTCTTTGGTACTGGACACAGGTTCAGTTATTAAGTAGGAGGATCTTGTTTTTGACTGGGAAATGAGACTGAAAGCAAGAGGATGGAGTTTCTGTTCTCTCCCAGGCACAGACCTCCCATGCGCTTCAGACAGCTTAACCTCAGCTTCCCCTGCTCTGCAACTGACCTAGCAATATCCATGCACTCCACAGGAGTGCTGGAAAAAGTAAGTATCTGTAACAGAAGTATCCATGTGTTTCCCTTATCAAAAAGTTTTGATTAAGGATCGTGGATGGTTTGATAAAGTAACTGGTACTACAAAAAAATCATGATGGCAGCTGCTACGCAGCTACCTGGCAGCTCTTGAAATACCACTGTAAAGCGGAAAGGACACAGAATTGAACTGGAATATTTTCAGCAGGATCCCACAAGGATTAGTTACTGTTTTTCATGTTTTTATGAGTGATATGAGGAAGGAAAACTTTCCATCATGCCCTCACTAAAACTTGCAGGGGAAACAAAGAATGGGGGAGGGGAAAACGTGAAAGAGGAGCGGTCACTGATAAAGACTTACATTAATCTTTAGGAGACCAGGTAAAGCAAGCAGCACTCCTCTAACTACGGAGAAACATAAAATTGTACATCTGTAAGTATATGGCAGAGCTAACAAACAGCAAACCCCATCTTGTCTTGATGCATATGGTTCAAAAAGCCTGCTGATAAATCAGAGATGTTGGAAGTTTACTTCACACCAAAAGAGTCCAAGACTTCAGTCGTCTTAGTTTAACCAAAAGAGAAGTCAAAAGAAGATTTAATCATGATCAATATGAGGAATTTATCTGTGGCATTGGACTCTTCAATTTTAGCCAATAAATCTATGAGAAGGCCCAAAGATACAAGAACAGACATCAAACAAATTAAGGCAGATTAGATTCATGTATTTTAACAGTTCTGRTGGTGGCACTTTTAAATGATCCCAGAAATTTTTATACCTAAATATTTTCAAAAAAGCTTTTTTTTTTTWAAACAGATATGTTCTATCCCCTCTTTTTATTAAAAGTTAAACTAAATGGTCAGAATATTTCCTCATAGACTTGTCTTTTCATTTATTAAATGAAACATGTTATTTTATATCAGAGTTAGGAAGAATTGTTGGCATAGGGGGACTTCTAAACAAAACACAGGGTTCAGAAAATTTCCATTATTATCACTGAGGTCAACTGTGAGCAAGTATTATCTGCCATGGGGTGAACCTTGTTGTAAGAAATTCCGTTCTTCCATACCAAAAATGTGGCATAGCTAACCTGAAGTTTGCGAATCTACTACCATCACGATCTGAAACAAACTCCAGTGAGGTACCAAGGCCCTTGCTTTGGAAAGCACTACACATTTTACCATGGTACAATGCTAGAAAAACATAAGACCAATCACAGCTCCTTTATCTAGAAAATTTAAAAAAAGGGTTACGTAATTACTTGAACCGGTTTAGTCATAAGTCAATAATGTGATGATTTCCTGGAAGCTTTGAGTCGCTCTCCCTTACCTTGACAATATGCAGATATGCTTCCTGTGCAAATTAAAGGGAATTTAATTATTCTCAAACTTTCCCTTTAATTCATGAGGAGGGAACAGCTAGCCAAGACCATCAAGATACTTCATGGCTTCTAAATAACAGAGCCAAGAGTTGCTGAAGTTTGCAGTCAAGGCTTTTAAATTAAGATAATCCTAAGTAGAGGCTCCAGTAAAGCCCAATATGTTCATTTCAGGTAGAAAGTGAGTTGTTATAAAAGGATAGACAAAGAAAAATTAATAAAGCCTTGACTGACATTCAGGTTGAACCCTAGTTAAATTATACGCAGAGATATTACCTTTTAGAGAAAATAAAAGATATTGCTGACATTGATACATCAGAGCCAAAGCTGCACAAGTCCCAGAACTGATCGGATGCTTGATACCGCCCGAATGAGGGAACAGGAATTASTAATGGCCAACACCTGCTGCATTACTGATTTGGATTCTCTTCTTTTAAGCCTGTGGGCATAATTTGAATTTTCAGTTCCATTTGTACTAGACCAAAGTTTTCTGTCAAGACACCATCTGTAGCAATGAAATTCATATCCAATTCCAATTCCTGACACAAACCAAACCAAACCAAATGAAAATTATACCAGCAAAACAGCTACATGAAAGCACACAACTTCAAAATATCAAACTCCTTACTTATCGTATCATATTTACACCCTGTATAAAATGCCCTCTGGGATGATTTAGAACAGCCACATGCAGTAAAAGCCTCAGTAAAAGCAAAAGAACAACAATCTGAAAAAGGCTCACAGGTCTGCATCCCCAAGGCACTGCCTCCAAAATCACTCAATTTGTTCTTACGGGGACAATCTGGACTGTATAGGTCCGTTCAGCAACCGCAGGTGTGTTGGTCTCAGCACCTACAGATGACCACGTGCTCTGTGCAATCAGACACAAGTGAGACAAGCAGTTAGGAGGAGAAAAGGGAAGTGTTTCTGATATAAAAGAGCATCTCTGAATTACTCTGTTGTATTTTCCTTCTTATATTTCCTGATCTTCTGAAGGAAGTAAATGACTGGTGATGGGAAGAGATCCAGCAGTTTTGCATAGATTTTTCCCAGGAGCGTTCAGAAGAGAATTGGATTCTCAGCCAAGTAACAAAAATAGGAATGAATATCTTACAAGGGAAGAAACTGAAGGGTTTTCAACACTTTTCATATTTTAAGCTGCAAGAAGCACACCCCAAAGTGTTGCCTAAACACAACATGTAAGCAGAGAAACTTGCGCACATTCTTGGTTCACGCTTGCCGAGTTGTGGTAGAGAGGAAGGGAAGGTGTTGTAACACGCTCCTGAGCTCATGCCAGAGCCATTGCGCAACTCGTTACTACAGGGTGGAACCAGGAAGAGCTCTAACCAGTTGGGTCATGCTCAGCACTTCTCTCACCTCAGTAAATATTAATTATTTTGGGCTGGTAACCCAGTAGAACTGTTTGGCATATGCATTTTTTTCTGTACTTTTGAAAAGCATTTAAGAAATTGAATGCCTTTGATACCACTGTGGTGCTGACCATCAACAAATATTCATATTAAGGTTACCCCCAAGGGAAATTAAGCATCCAGGCAGTAGAAGAGAGAACCAACCTACTGGTGAAGGCACTCTTCTTGGAGGCATGAGTTGAAAACCTTTCAGATAAAAGAGAAAGCTGTAGCAAGGTCTCCTTCACCATGGATGACCATGAGCCCTACCTCTTTTCCCCTGGATAAGTTTCATGAAAAAGAGATCCCACGGGCATCTAGTTTCAAAAGACAGTTCAACGTCATGATCCTGTGCTGACCCTTCTCTGCCAGCCACAGAAAGTCACGAGCAGAGCCAGCACAGCCTGGGCTGGGGCAGGACAAGCGCTGCCAGGCTGCTCTGCTTGTCCACCTCCGTCACAGCCTCCACAGCCAAGGATCAATCAGCCAAATCACATCTGCCTGTGACTTCCCTCCTAAAGCTACCAGACATTAAATAGTTTCTGCAAGAGATACGGTTGGCTTGATCAAACCAATTTATTGAGCTGTTACTACAGACAGTTAAAATTTATGAACAACTTCAAATTAATTAGATTGTATATAAACATTTTAAAATAGCGCATGCAGAAATAACTAGGAACAGGAACTAAAGCCGCCAGGATTTGTTTTGAGAAATTTGCAATTTTCCTCTGAAAACATGTATGTGTGACCACAGGCTTTACACCACACGTATGCAGTCATGCATAACGAGGGAGACATTTTGTGGCTTTTGTCCAAAGTTGCTTAACAGCTTTGAAACAACCACCATCCTCTGAGGAGCTGGATGAAGGGTTTGGTGTACATGCCTTTTCTGGTATTTGAAAAGAACATTCAAAACTGCACGCAACCAGCTCTTCCACAGCGTAAGTTGTCTATTATTAATTAACGTTTGTGCCACACTCAGCTGAGCCTACAAGCCCTTTTCCCTGGTCACTGCACACACTGATAACAAAGGATAGACTGATGCAGTGATTAAAAAGTAAGACTGGAGAGGCAAGGTGAGGCCACCCAGCAAGTCCCTGATACCGGAATGCAATCTGGGTTTTAAACGGCTTAACCCTCCTAAGGCCAGAATCTCTCTGCACGTTGAGTCCCTGAACAACCTGAGAAGCTGCTGCAATTCCCTAATGCTTTGGTTGCAGAGATAGCCATTGATTTGTGATTTAAGGATAACCAATGCAACATCACCTTCTTGAGCCTGCGGACAGCCTGAAACAATTTTGGGGCCATTCAGCAGGATATGTGGATGGTTTACCCTCCCTAAACTCCCAGTGTGATAGTAGATTGAAAGCCTACTCATGACTTTCTCCACTAGCATGTTTTACTGAAGGTCTCCTAAGCAGATGGAAGGAAACAGGGTAGAAGTCAAGCTTGTGAGATAAAACTCAGGAGCTTTACAATGAATTAGGGCTGAGCCTACCTAGAAAGTCAACGGTGCCAAAAGCAATAGGCTCAACTCCTTCGCACCTCACTCCAGGAGCTGCTTCCCGCTGTCCTCAGCCAACCACTGGAGCTCCTTAAATGCCAGTGGAGAACAAAACCCCCAAGGAGATGGAGGATGGGATCCTGTCCCCCGCCTCCTCGTGTTTGTCCACCACAAAGCTTGCTTCTTCAGCAGAAAGATTTGCAGCTTTTTTCTAGATTTGCAGGTTTTTTTCTGGGTTGGTTTTCTGCTGGATTAATGACCGCATGAGTAGAGCGCYGAAGCTGGTGCAGTGGAAGCCATGACCGTGTGTGACGGGACTGAAGTAAGCAGATAGGCTTGCACTAGCCCTACTCATTTGGCTGTATCCTTAAACGAGGGGAAAGAGGGAGGACAAACACAACAGAAGAGCTGCAAAGACACAACAATTCTCTTTAAAAATAAATTTTCCTAAGTGCTAATGTAACAAAACAACAACAAAAAAAAGGTGAAAACATGAGAACCCAGAGTTAAAATTAATGACAAACTTCACAACATATTCCTTTAATCCCCGTACTAATAACAGAGAGTGTAAAGCTCATTAGTAATTCTTTGCAGGATTGAAGTCATAAACTCACAGAATATGTAAAAAGGATAGCCTTACTTCTTGCTGTTTTGTTCTCTCAAGTGTTGCCATGTACTGGATGCATTTAATGTGCTTAGAAAAAGGGCAAGAGAGGTCTCTGCAACTAGGAGATTTAGAAGGAAATTGTCGTTTTCTACTCTTAAGTGACAATTTTGTAAATTCTAGATGTGACAGTAACAATCGAAAAAGTAAATTATGGTGGGGGGGAGGTTGTTGGTGATGGGGAAAGTTTTGAMACGGAAAGAGCTCCTCACGCTCAGTTGCAGAGGTTTGGTCAGGAATTTAGTATAGCTGCTATCATGCACTTCTACAGAGCAATAGTAACATCTAGTGGATGTGGGGGAAACTTCCACAGCAGGACATTGCGGCTCCGCATTCACCATTAGGAATGGAAACAGATTTAAGGAGAAAATATGGGTATGTCCTTACCCCCTCCCCCTTTTTTTTTAAATATATGCATACACCTACTTAAACAGCCCTAGTCAAATCTCACTGGTACTTTGTCAAATTTAAATGGGATGCTTTGCCATTTCTGCTGGCAAGAGAGGAAAATTAACTACCCACACACCAAAAAAAATGCAAACCCCACAGCAGGTGGGGAGACGATGATGGGCTGCAGGAAGGGAGAGCTTGGAGGACATGTTAAAATCTGTCCCCATGCAGCCAGCTTCTGCACCAAAGTACCAAAATGAGTAGTTCCCTTAATTTACAGAGTCCCAGGACATTATTTGACACAGTCAATATGCTAGCGCAGACAAACCCACCTGGAAATACTCTCAAAGCAAGGGTAACTGTGTTTTGTATAGAGGTGGTCTCATTCTTTGGCAAAATGCTTTACCCAGGGAGCAGCAACTGAACTGCAAATTCTCCGTCTTCCTAAGAGGAAGCCAACTTTATTAACTGCTGTCTTACAGCATAGTCTGAAACCTTGGAAACTCAGGGAAGGGAAACAAGGTGAATTTTATTTCTCCGTTATCTTGGCATCAACAGTTAGCGATGGGAAAGGCACTGTTCTTCTGTCTCAGCTATCTGTTGAAGTCTCATCCCTGATAAGAAGAGATGGGAAAACATCAACTCTTGTAACAAAATATCTGAAAATTATCATTATAATCAGGAAACTAGATTAAGAAATGGATATTGGAAAATTTAACATTTTATAAAGCCAAATGCGAAACACTTCAGTTTGGATATTTTGGTTAATCTTTTTTTATATATTATCTGAAAGTTTTTTCTTTTCTTGAAAGGACACTTTGGGTTTTTTTTACTTTGGAGGTAGCTTTTATATCAGAGTTAGTTTTCACTTAAACTCAACAAAAAACTTGGCCGTACAGTACAACCTCTGTCTTTCTGAATAGGAAGAACAACTTCCTATTTCCTCAAAACAAATGGATTTGGCTGGAGCTGCAACCTTGTTTGACTGTGACTGTGCTAGAAGACATCCAATACAAGCTTTGGGAGGTCACCTTCTCCTCCTTCATAACTTTCTTCTTTTCTTACACATTTACTAAAACTAGGAGCTCACTTTTTGCCCTGCATCTCCCTTTTGAGAAGCAGTATCGAGATGTTTCAGATGCATAAAGGCTTCAGCAGCAAAAATCCTCCCAGGAACCTTTTCTCAGGCAGAATTCAGCCAATCCTTCTCTCTTCCTTTACTGAAAGCCTACCTAAACATGCAGCTGTTACCACGACTTCTGCCCAGAGAGGACCACATCTCCACTGAAAGCCAGTTGCCTCCAGGCCTTTTTCTTCACCTTGGCTACAATTTAAAGGAAATTTCTACAGCTGGACTTGCAGTTTCTTTGCTGAAAGTGGTGCAATAGCAATCAGCTGGAATGAAATTCAGTCCACCTAAAAGAATTTCATTCAGCCCAGCGAAAAGATTTTTCCACTATCCATACTCCATTTTTCCCCACTTGCTGAAAAGTATATAGCCCTCAACATTATCATGAATATTTATGTGTAGTTGAATTTTAAAACCCCTACTATCAAATAGCTTTAGCAGATCAGATCAATGAAGATGTGAAGACATTGGATCTGTTCCCTCTAAGCCTTTCAGTACTCTTATTACATACTCAAGAGACAACCACCCATTACAGCTGTCTGACTACTCAAACTTTCATAAAGCTTGTTGTCTTTTCTTTTGTCTTCCAATTTTGTTCTTTACAGTCAAGTCACTCCCTTAGCTGTTAGCTGGCCTGGATGACAGTCTTCACTAGGTTCTTTTAGGTGTTTCATCCTGGCTAGCCTTATAATCGCCTTATTTTAGAGGAACGGGTCACAAATATTAACATTTTCAAGAATAACCTCTTTTAACTATTACATTAGTAGTGACATATCTAGTTTTAACAATCACTTGTACCACTTTTTCCATTTGTTCTGAAAGATCACAAAAAGGCCCTTTATCCATCATACATATTGTTGCAGCCAGATTTTACAACAGCCTTCAAGGGCAGATGACCCTATCAACACCCTACCCAACTCATGTGAGCCAAAGGAACACACCTGATATGCAGGACCAAGAATTTATTTATAGTCTAATTAAAGTCTTGATAATCTAATCCAAGAATTATTATTAGTCCAATTACAATGATAGAAACATTTACAGACCAAAGCATCCAATTATAACAGCTCTTTTGCAATGATTAGATAATTAAAATCCATACATGCAAAACTTTCTCACAGCTACCCCTTTTTCTGGTGTTATGCCCACCCATCACTGAATGTCATTACATCGTCATCAGCATCCCACGCTCCTCACCAGCAGGATTATAACGCTGCTAATGGGATTTCTTCCTCTTCACTCTTGAGTCTGTGTGGGTTATTTTTATGACTTTCCTAATGGTTTGCTTGCTTGTTCTCTCCTCGTTAGTGCATAAATTCCATGTTATATCAAGTTTTACTGTATACAGAGTCATAGAATAGTTTGGGTTGGAAGAGACCTTTAAAGGTCATCCAGTCCAACCCCCCTGCCATGGGCAGGGACATCTTTAACCAGATCAGGTTGCTCAGAGCCCCGTCCAACCTGACCTTGGATATTGCCAGGGATGGGGCATCTACCACCTCTCTGGGCAACCTGTGCCAGGGTTTCACCACCCTCAGCGTAAAAAATTTCTTCCTTATATCTCGTCTGAATCTACCCTCTTTTAGTTTAAAACCATTACCCCTTGTCCTGTCACAACAGGCCCTGCTAAAAAGTCTGTCCCCACCTTTCTTATAAGCCCCCTTTAAGTACCGAAAGGCTGCAATAAGGTCTGCCCCAAGCCTTCTCTTCTCCAGGCTGAACAACCCCAACTCTCTCAGCCTTTCTTCATAGGAGAGGCATTCCATCCCCCTGATCATTTTCGTGGCCCTCCTCTGGACCCGCTCCAACAGGTCCGTGTCTTTCTTGTGCTGAGGGCTCCAGAGCTGGATGCAGAACTGCAGTTGGGGTCTCACCAGAGCAGAGCAGAGGGGCAGAATCCCCTCCCTCGACCTGCTGGCCATGCTGCTTTTGATGCAGCCCAGGACACGGTTGGCCTTCTGGGCTGCGAGCGCACATTGCTGGCTCATGTCCAGCTTTTCACCCACCAGTACCCCCAAGTCCTTCTCGGCAAGGCTGCTCTCAATCCCTTCATCCCCCAGCCTGTATTGATACCAGGGGTTGCCCTGACCCAGGTGCAGGACCTTGCATTTGCCCTCGTTGAACCCCATGAGGTTCACATGGGCCCACTTCTCCAGCTTGTCCAGGTCCCTCTGGATGGCATCCCGTCCCTCAGGCGTGTCGACTGCACCACTCAGCTTGATGTCATCTGCAAACTTGCTGAGGGTGCACTCGATCCCACCGTCTATGTCATTGATGAAGATATTAAACAGTACCGGTCCTAATATGGACCCCTGCGGGACACCACTCGTCACCAACTTCCATCTGGACATTGAGCCATTGACCACTACCCTCTGGATGTGACCATCCAACCAATTCCTCATCCACCAGACAGTCCACTCATCAAATCCATACCTGTCCAGTTTAGAGAGAAGGATGTTGTGGGGGACCAYGTCAAAGGCCTTACAGAGGTCCAGATAGACGACATCCGCAGCCCTTCCCATGTCCACTGATGTAGTCACTCCATCATAGAAGGCCACTAGGGTGGTCAGGCAGGACTTGCCCTTGCTGAAGCCATGCTGGCTGTCTCGAATCACCTCCCTGTCCTCCATGTGCCTTAGCATAGCTTCCAGGAGGATCTGTTCCATGATCTTGCCAGGCACAGAGGTGAGACTGACTGGCCTGTAGTTCCCCGGGTCTTCCTTTTTCCCCTTTTTAAAAATGGGGGTTATGTTTCCCCTTTTCCAGTCAGTGGGAACTTCACAACTGTGGGGACTGCCACAACTTCTCAAATACGATGGATAGCGGCTTAGCAACTACATCTGCCAGTTCCCTCAGGATCCTCAGATGGATCTTATCGGGTCCCATGGACTTGTGCACCTTCAGGTGCCTTAGATGGTCTTGAACCTGATCTTCTCCTACGGTGGGCAGTTCTTCATTCTCCCAGTCCCCGCCTTTGCCTTCTGCGGCTTGGGCGATGAGGCTCGAGCACTTGCCGGTGAAGACCGAGGCAAAAAAGTCATTGAGTACCTCCGCCTTCTCCATATCCCGGGTAACCAGGTCTCCCGTTTTGTTCCGGAGAGGGCCCACATTTTCCCTCGTCTTCCTTTTATCCCTGACGTACCTGTAGAAGCTTTTCTTGTTGCCCTTGATGTCCCTGGCCAGATTTAATTCTATCAGGGCTTTAGCTTTCCTAACCTGATCCCTGTCTGCTCGGACAATTTCTCTGTATTCCTCCCAGGTTACCTGTCCTTGCTTCCACCCTCTGTGGGCTTCCTTTTTGTGTTGGAGTGTGTCCAGGAGCTCCTTGTTCATCCACGCAGGCCTCCTGGTGTTTTTGCCGATTTCCTCTTTGTTGGGATGCATCGCTCCTGAGCTTGGAGGAGGTGATCCTTGAATATTAACCAGCTTTCTTGGGCCCCTCTTCCCTCCAGGGCTTTGTCCCATGGCACTCTACCAAGCAGATCCCTGAGGAGGCCAAAGTCTGCTCTCCTGAAGTCCAGGGTAGTGAGTGGTAGAGTTACTGTATGTTGGATACTTGTTCTTTGTTCTCTTTGTTATACCTAAAGTCAGCTTTATCCAGTGTCCATGGTTACACCCTTTAAGGAGCAGTAATGACCACTCATTGTACATGTTTACAGCTGACAAGTAGTTACCATTCTGTGCCCCACACTCTCAAGGCCTCTGAAGCATCTCGTGCCTGTATTTTTGGGGCCCTCTGCTATAATCTCCTATTTTTTGTGTGCTAATAAGTTATCAGCACAAGCTACTTGCACATACATCTTTGTTCCAGGGTCACTGAATGGTGCACTCAGTAAAAATAGTGATCCATTAAAAGGTATAAATACATGTAGACACGTGCAGGCACACTGCTCTGGTAACCATTTACTAACAATATAGTAATATTTACAGTAATTTCACTGGTATACCATCAAGACTGCTCTACAACATATTGGACTCCCACATTACTTAGCTCATAGCAGGAAGCTGCCTTCCTGCTGGTAGCTCCTAGTGAAAAACTAGAAGCAAAGCCACAAGCTCTACTACATTTCTCTTATTTACACATGAAACCAAGCATTTCTAAATTAGTCTACTACCAGCAGATCTKGATATTTAGTTTCCTTCAATCTTTTGTCTATTTAAGACTTCCTTTCTACTCACTCCAGACCCTTCTCTGAACCTCCCAACCAACTGTAATTAACAGTTACTTGAAATTTTATTTAAAGATCTAAAGAGTTAAATCTGAATAACTTAGTTCACCCTCTCTGGGCAAATTTTGCAGGACCATCAGATTTGGGTTCATTTATTCGTCTTCCTAAACGTCCGTTATTGCTCACTCCAGGTTTTGCTCTAGCTCCTTCTGCAAAATTTCCAGCTGTGATAAAGGAAGCATCCAGAAGGACGTGTATCTGCTCTGTATGTGTTTTAACATGATCACCAGCTTCTAACAGCTTCTCCTGGAAACTGGATCCCACCTATTGTGGTCTTATGCTAACTCTTAAATACATTGAGAATTGTCAGCTGATTTTCTCAGGAGTCAAATCAAAGGTGGGATTTGTTGTTCCTGCATAGTTTCTCATTGTTGGAGAAGTCAGACCACCACAGTCTGGTTTCCCTCACTGGCTCATAACACATTAGCTGTCTTCCCCTTCCCTCTATTCTCCGCCTGTCATCCCTGAAAATATATTAGAATAGCTCTGAATAAGCGATTACTTTTTTTTTTTTTAAATTTCCCAAAGGTAAGAAAAACCTCATTAAGTTTGCTACAAAAATTTTACCGTCAGGAATAAACTGGAAGTGGCATTCAGAAATAGAAATCAGCTACACCAGCCAGCGGGGCCCCGTGAGACAGACGGGCTCTCACCTCGATATAATATACCTGCTGAAGCAGGGCTGCCTGGGGACCCACTGCACAAACGTGTTGGGCCTGGGGAACTCCTGAGGACCAAGCTACCAAAAGAAAGAGGTCAATAACAGCACTGAAGTTAAAGACTACCTGGAGCGAGAGACATCGAGAAGACTCTGCACGCCCTTTTAGTTTCCACAAAAAAAAAAAAAAAATTGCATGCTACAGTACGCTAACCAAGAAAATTGCAAGTAAATGTATTCCTGCAGAGAGTTTCTCCACTGCTCCATCCACTGGGAAAGCAATAAAGCTTTATATCACCTTGGAGACAGCCTCGGGTACTTCATGCAAACCGGGGCCTGACTAATAATACAGCCTTGAAAGCAAAATTCCCAAACACTCCGGTTTAGGACCGTCCGAATTAATATTCAGGGTTCTTCAGCTGAAATGCTTTGCAGCCCTGAGGGACAACGATGTGTCACATTTTACTCCTCTAGCTTTAAAAATAGATATGATATCTAGAAGAGGCTAAATTCTCTTTTACTGTAAGACCAATTTAGCAACATAAATGTGCAAATGAGAATTTATCCAACGGCATCTATATCCTAATATTCAGTGCAGGCTTGCTAGACCCCGAAGTGACGCATTAGCATCATTCCCATCTCGATCTGTCTGACTCCCTCCCATCAAAGAAATAAAAATGTAATTTTGAACAAGACGTTATGAGCTGACATTATCAATAAAAGAAACGTTTCTTAAGAATAATTCAGTTTGTTACTGACTGCTTACTTGGACTACAGATTGCCTGTTTCAGTGCTAATCTATCCTTTCTCATTTAGTGTTTGTATTAAAATAATGACCCACGGTCAAAACTGAAGTTAAAATTAGAAAGGGAAATTCACAGCATTTTCAGAGYGTTTTGTACATACAAATACATCCATATTGACTTCTTGGTATATTTGTAATAGTATTCCTTCAAAATTCAACTTTGCAAGATCAGATCAAGCACTAATTGGTTAAACTGTCCTTTGAGCCGCTTTCAGTTTTCCCTGATTTATCCCTTATGGGAATAAATGAGTGGAATAAAATTTCAGTCTGTATTAGGCCCAGGATATACACCCAGACTTTCAAAATCCCATATTAGCTAACCAATTTCTGCAGCCTGTGCCTTGACTCTCATTTGCTTAACATGGACATTACATATTGGCTAAATTTACCTGGAATTTCTATTTCAAAGGAAATTTTTGCATTCACATAGCTTTTTAATCTCCMGTTTAAACAATTAAAATCAGTTATTTTATTTCAGCTTGTTTCCATGCTCCTACCAAAAAAGAGAGAAAATAGAAAACACAAAGGTTTTTTATTTTTAGCAAACTCGATTTCCATCTGTTTTTCTTTTCTTTCCCTTGTCTTCTTCTCTCCCCCCCGCCCCCCCCATCCCCCCAAGGAAAACCTTTGGTTTTCTAGTTAAAGAAAAAACAAGGAGATTTGATGGAATAATTCCAATTTTACTGCTTTCCACACAGGAGCTAGAGGAGGATAAAACCAAACACTCAGAAACAAGATACTGCAGTGTTAGAAGCTTTATGAGTATCTGGGTGCACAGACAGAAAGATCCCTCTGAACCTCCCAACTGTTGCACGTACCAGCCAGCCAAGGAGAATACGGGTCCCTGAGATACCGTATGGAAAATGGGCAGTGCCACATGTCTAAGGCCATCCTAAGGGGTGGCCTGTAGGATGATGTGGCTGAACAGGCTGGTTCATGATGAACATTTTACAGTTATACAAACTCTCTGCCGTCTTCGGTACCTAGCTCAGATTACAACAATAAAGAAATTACGTTACCCAAGGTGAGTAATGATTTCTGCAAGCTCCTTTCTGTTGATGAAAACTAGTCTGCAATTCATGCCTTCAAATTCAACTCCAAGCATAATCCATTCACAACAATTGTACTTTTACGGAACAAATCTGGTCCCTTGAATTATGACTGGGGCAGTGGAAAACAGTGAGTAAGAGAATACTTTGTAGAGCTGACAGTCATCATTATGCACTTGAAATAAAGCCCTTTATTTGGTTGGGGAGGGGACGGGGGTTAACAGAACATCCCCTTTTCATCTTAGGAAAACAAAAAAAAATTAAAAAAATAATCAAACCCTGGCACTTTATTCCCATGTGTTTTGCTCCTGCCATGATGGTATTGCTGTYCTAGTTAATTCAAGCTGCAATGAGAGTAAATGATCGACCAGTCAGAGATGCACCGATTTCCAATTCCTTTCCTTCTTAATGATCGTACTGACTCTGGGCATAACTGAGCAGAGTTCTGCTAAATGTCTTCTGAAAGGGAAAAAGCCCACAAAAAGCATTGCTGTCACTGCAAGCTATCCCAAGAGGAAAGCATCAGCTTACCCAGTCTCCTTCAGAGCACGCAAACAGCGGTCTGCTGCTCCCACGCAACGCCACCGCGACGAACGCAGCTCGCCTGAGCCCCTCAGCAAACAAAACGCTGGGGTTTGGTGCCCACCCGCAGAGCGTGCAGGGAGCGGTGCCCGACCTCTCCGACCGCAGGGTGTAGGTACCCAGCGATGAAAGACAGCCGTAGGTTTTGTAGGGCTGAAAGCAATTCCACTTCTGGTTGTAAAATGCAGGGCTGTTTGCAGACGTGGTGGATGCTCGAGTCATACCTGGGCGAGGAATGAAGACTGCATGGGGGGCCAACGGGGGGAACGTTTAAACCAGATTTTCACTGGTGCAGCTTAATCCCATTGCTTTTTGCTTTGCCTTCACTACCTGTACTTCCCAGCCTCCCCTTTAAATATTTGTAGGCCTTCCCCTGGTCCTTTAAAGCTTTCTGTTGCGTCTTTTAAGGATTCCTTAATACCTGATTAAGATAGACTAATATGAAGGACTATCCTCGTGCTTTTCCAAACCTTCCCACAGTCCGATAATCTCATGTTATTAGTTGCACTGTTCTCTCTCTGTTACCTGGCAATTAACGTTGTCTCCCCCAGCTAGAGCCAAACTGCAAATAGAGAGGAACATAAAAATGTCAAAGTCCCATCCATTACAAAACGCAGAGGTTGGCACCCCTTGTTGCTGGAATTTACAGACTGCTTTTTAGTTTTATCATTTTATCTTCCTTTAATGGCAAAATCAGTTAATCCTGGTGGCACCGTAAAACTTGCAAACAGAGGCAGACCGTAAGTCAGCAAGTCATTTCTAGAGCTTTGCAGCACAAATCCCAGTTGTAAAAAGCAGCAGCAGTTAACTCCTTCCATTTCTGCTCCTCTTTCAAGGACTTAAGGCAGGCTACAAAGCTGTTATTTATCTAATTAGCACCACTAATAGTGCTGCAATTCCTGCCCTGTAAAGGTAGAAAGTGGCCCGAAGGCACAAGTCCCTTAATTAGTCAGTAAAGTACATTTAGTTTTAGAGCCGGGAGGTGAACCTGTTTGATGAGAAGGCTCAAAGGATGATGACATTGGAGGGCTCAGATACTGCGATGGCTTAGATACTGCAGGCACAGGGCAGAAAGGTTCTTTTTAAATTAAGATGATTTCACAGCGCACCTTCCATCCCACCCGTGGTTATGCAGATTTGCAATTCCTCAGATAACGCCCCAAGAGTCACTCAAGCACTCAACATTAAGGAACTAACGAATGAGATTTTCATCCAAATGTTAACGTAGGATCCCAAGGGAAAGCCATCGCCATCTGCTCAGTCTTCTCTCCGCATGTCACCGGGGGCTCGCGGACCGTCGTGTAAAACCCTCCAACACATACCATGCTGGGAAAGTCTGCTTTCCCAAGAACAATAACAAAGGAACTGAAATGCATTGTCTTAATCGATTATTGAAACTTTAATCAGTTGTGTAAGAGTTTGGGTGAATGATAGGAAAGGCAACAGAGAACTGCACCTGTGCTTCTGTGAGTTAATACAAAGGAATGCTGAATCTCATCCTCTGAAGTTTTCACATCAGACTACTTTCTCCCTATAGGGTATAGTGGGTTTCTTTGGAAGATCTGGCATGGGCTAGTCTTAGGGACTAAAAACCCACACACAAATAACAAAAATAAAACAAACAAAAAAACCCCAACTAGTCAAACCTGATCTGATCCAAAACATTAGATTCTGTTTCTGTTCACAAATGTGTCGTTTACAGAGGCAGTTTTTGGAATTGATTTCAGAGATGCAGATTTTTCTCATTTCCTTGGTATGATGTTACTTCCAGATGATGGTGGAGGGATGCTTCAAATGAGCTGCTGCCACTCACGCGCATGGCTCTCCTCACCAACAAGCAGAACTCCAGGGCAGAGCCCATCCATCAGCCCCACGTTCAATACCAAATGGAGGAGACCTGACCACACGCCCCAGACCTCAGCATTGTATAGAGAAGCTCAAGAGCAGGATATGGAAAATGCATTGAAATCATACAACCATGATCCAGCTTTCACTAACACGGGCAGGTCTTGCTGCCAATCTTCACAGGAGATGACCTCCTTGAAGACCACATTGTAGAGCGCTGTTGTAATATTGCTCTGCTTTTAACCAAATYGTGAATAATGTAAGGTTCTCATTTGCATTACATTTGTTTTAATATTATTTTCTTGAAAGCCCAGTGTGAAATGAATAGAGCGTGTCGARAACAAGAGCTTCTCAAGGCCAGCAGAAGCAATGACCCATCCCCAGCGACCAAGAGGTGGCGCCCAGAAACCAGTAGATGTTGCCTGCGAGACTGGTTTGAGGTGGGGGAACTGCCCAGCAGAATGCTGCTCGGATCAGGGTTGTCAAGGCAGGTGAAAAACAAATATCAGAACCTGGCAGATTTTTGGTAAACTGTATAAAAAGACGAACAGCCCTTTCCAGCCTCAATTTGGCAGCTTTCCCGACTCCTCAGCCTCCAAGCACCTACATCTCAGGCTACTATAGCCTTGCATACCCCCAATAAGCAGTTTGCTCCTTTCCCACATCTTTGCTGATTGATTATTCAAGACAGGCTCTTGACTTCTTCTATTGGTCCCAGCTTCAGTTGTATACACCCCTTAGAAGAACACTTGAATACAGTATATGCAAAACTCCATAGTAARAACTCCTATAGGCTTTTCCAGTCCCTTTTCCAGTTTCATTAAGCTGAAATTTCTCAGGTTTAAGGTTAGWAGTAAATATCCAATACCCACATTTTAAGCACAAACTACTGGAGATTCAAAGATTTTGACTGTACTAGCTTGAAGTTTTGGATTACACTTGATGTCTTGATCACAAGTCTTGCATTTCTATACCATGGCATTGTGATATGGATGTGGTTGGGTAAAATTTATTTACATATAGTCCAGTTTGGAGACAAACAGCCAACAGGAGCATTCAAGGATAAAATAAAAGTAGATGCGCAAAATACATTGGCAAAAAGAAAGACCTTTCAAGGTAATGTCRGAAAATAGAGTTCAATATTCAGAATTCATTAGTAACAGGGTGGAAAACACTAGACATAGTACAGTGTAAGCTTGTGGGTTCTGCTGCCAGCCAACCATGAGGAAATCTCCATCACCGCGTGCCTCAGTTTTCCTGAATAAGGGAGGTGAAGGGACAGGCAACTGGCCCGACTTGCAGCTTCAGTATATTCCCAGATGGAGAAAAAGAAACCTTTTAGTGTAGAAAGCAATAAAGCTAAACTAATCAAAGTGCAAGTCTATCTGGTTAAAATTTGTCTATGAAATTCACTGTCAAGAGATTTCACTGAGGCCAAGACATTATAAGCATTTAAAAAAATAGATTTTTATACAAATAAATAAAATATTTGCAGGATTTTGAGAGATTGATAAGCCAGTATTTCAGAGTACCCACTCACTGACTAAGAGCTATAACTATTACAGGCTGATTTTTCTATAGCTGCTTGTATTAAAATTTTCTGAACACGAATGAAGGACATACCAAGCTTAACCCCAATTAGCAGCAAGGAAAACATTCCATAAATCCACCCCATGATTTTATCAAGGGAAAGGAGCTGAAGAAATCTCTTAACAACTTTATTAAACGGTATTTAGATTCATAGCAGTCTTCCTCATAGCTGTTGCTTGCCAAAAAAAAGAAAAAAATGGGGGAGGGGGGGCTGCCAATTTTTAAACATGCTTTTGAGAAAACTCCGAGATTTCATTCTGCACTGAACCCAATGGACCCTCTTCTCTCTCTTGAAGAGGGAAAAAGAGCTCTGGAGGGTTCACGCCGTAGGCTTCACGCTGTACACACCTGCTTTAAAGCCATGTTCCATCTGGAGTGCTGTAAGTGTTTTAATTAAACTATTTTCATGGCATAATAGCAAGACAACAGAGCAGTAAAGTCAAATACAGCCACACAGTCTTCTTCCCTTTACACATAATTCCTGTGAAGTCTAGGGGTTGCTCTTCATCCTGCAGCTTAGGCTTTTTCTCTGCCTGCATGGCGTACAATTCTTTTCTTCTTTTTCCCCTTCGATTGTTCTCCACCTAACAGCGGGATGACAACAGACTCAAAAGCCATTAGCACAACGGGCAATCTTCATGCGATGACAGTAAAAACCAACACAGATATAAGTAGCTAGTTTGCCAGCAAGGTGCTGATTTAACTGGAAATTTTGCAAATGGGAGAATTCTTATTCTCCCCATGAAGCTTAACAATATGGTTGAATTATTTCACTTAAAAAGGGAGTCTTTCATGCATATATTAATATGGTAAAAGCCTGTTATATTCTTCCATTCTTTATAGCATACTTTTTTTGACTTATGTCTAAAGTCACCTCCAGCTGCCTTTGCAATTTGCTTGATCTGCTTACTAGCAAGCAAGCAGTGGAAAACTCTACCGCTTTTTGTGCCTTCTACGTTTTTCTCCTAAGCATAAATTACTTTAGAAGAGCRCTCTCAGTCTTCACTGTGAGATTTTTCAAGCATGGGAAAATTAACCTCTTATCCAACATAGTGCATGCTTCATATTTATTTACACCATTTATCGTGAGTGCCAAGCACTGTAACAGATAAACAAATTTCTTGAAAGTACTCACAAAAATGACATTTGAATTTAAACACTTCACCTACCAGAAAGAAAAGTCTTTACAGTGCCTGGAATGACGTGTTTCCCCCCCACCCCTTATTACTGGGTCTGCTTTATCTTTTCTATCATTCTGATTTAGATGATAATGTACAGAGGACAGTTGAACACTTTTGGAAGGGTCAACTGGACAGACCTTCAAGCAACTAAAGTAGTAGGACTGAATCATTTTGTTTAAGAGGACAAGGAGCAAAATTTGAGCATTGCTTCAAACACGGGATCTAACAGAACTTATAAAGGAGAAACACTGAAAAAATGTTGGACTTCTGGGCCACTACATAGATTTTGTGACCACACTGATGGACTAACACAAGTAGGGTTTTATATATGGCATGGGTAGCATTTGCATTAGCACCAGTCACCCCRTGCAGCCCGAAAGAGGGAAGGTTTTTGGGCTCAGCTCAGCCCTAAAGCAGCAGCTCTCAGCTCATGAGACACTGGGCGCAGCCCCAACCCCTCCGCAGGTCCGGCCATATTGCACTGCTCTCTTGCTCCATCCTCAACAGTGATGACAAACGACGCACCACCACCCAAAGGAGTGCAGTGACTTCTTTGCCAACCAGGATCATTTCCAGCTCTCCCTGAAACAACCCCATTTCTGCAGCCAGATGCCAAACAGCCAACAACCAATGTTGGCTTAGTGATGGGAGGACCTGTTCTCAGCTGGGAAGTGGTCTTCTCCAGAGAGCCACATASAGAGGCCAGACAGGCCCCTGCAAGCAACCAACACCTGCAGAAATGCTACTTGGTTTCCCCTCTGTAGGGTGGGGGCAGGACCAGACTTAACTTGCAAATTCGCATTCACATCCATTTTAGAGTTAAAACTGACTTTAATTAACGCCTTCACTGCAAGAACAACAGTAGTCCATGCGGGTGAACTAGCCTCATCTTCAGGTCAAGGATCTGTAAAAGTAACTCAGGAAAAAGTTTAATATGTTGTTGTTTCTTCCATGGATTCCTTCCATGGTCATCACTGCGGTTAAGTGTTTGCAGAACCTTAACCACGTTGGATTTCAGGATCAAGCCTTACCCTCAACTGCCTAACCGGTTCAAACGCTTACCAAGTAACGTGATATGGAATTAAGACTTTCCAGAAATATAATTTAAAATTAACCCATTTGCACTGAGAAAACTTTCTCTGGACTCTTTTTTCTTTTTACATCAAATAAAAATATTCTGTATTAATTCTAAAACAAGGAACTGTTAAAGTAATTGTTAAAATTTCTCACCCTTACAAAATTCGTGACCTTTGGAGACATTTCTAGTAGTGTTTACACAATTCTGAAAGTTTCCTTAAATTCTGAAACAACTCCCATTATGGACTTATTTGGTGAATTCCAAAACAAATTTAGTTATTAATTGAAGAGAGATTGTTTTGGATAAAAATACAGATCCTGGTGTGACTGTCCTTAAGCGGAAATCCAGATGAATATGAGCTATGGTTTGATACAATGTTTTAGTTGTTTCCAGCCTCAGGATTTTGTAATTCGATGTCAGGAAGAGAAAATAAAACAGGTAACTATTACAAGACAACCTGTGAAATAATCACAGCCTTATTTGCACAGGTAAATATTAACTAAGAAGGAACTAAAAGTTTGTTTAGTTCTGGGTTGGAGACTTAAAACAATGCTGTACGCACCTAGGAAAAACATGACGGCTAATTAATATTCCTGTTTGGCTGAAGAATCGGAGAGTTTGAAAGCGTTACTAGCTAGCAACTAGAAAAAAAGGGCAGGATGACTTTCATTAGTCTTTTGATGGATGTCCAGCTGTTAGCGATACCTATGGCTAYGTGTGGGGAAGGCATGCCGAAATTTATTCTCTTTTGCTTGGTCGACCTCCTTCCTCTTGCTCTTCCCCCATCCCTGTATCCGTGTGACTCCCCTCGCTACGAAATTCTGATAAAGTATATATTTAATCAGAGATTTTCACCTACTGCTTAAAAATGCAAAAAGTCCCAGAGGCCACTAGGTGGTATATTCAACCCTCATAGCCTTCGTAGGATCAGAAGCAGGGGAAAACAAAGACAGGAGAGAAGAGCAAGCAAGTTTAGGAAATAGTAGCAGGAATTTTTACTACTGGTAAAAAAAGGGTTTGAGATCAAACCTCCCATCACATTATCAGCGCATGTAAATAACCTACACTACATCTGAATCAACCTCTTTTTTTTTAAACAGCTAACCAATGGATTTTATGTATGAAAGCATGGTATGTCAGTGACAGCAGCTGAAGTTGTGGCAACCTGCAGTAGAGCACACCCAGAAGGCATTGCCCAAGACGCAACCCAAAGTCCACAAAAAGCCGGGGGTTCCTCCACCATCTGATATTAAATCCAACACATTTTGAATGTTATGTTGGATCTGTCGCTTCTAAAGAACAACTGCCATAAATATATGTATAAATAAATATATGTATGTATGTATGTATATCTCTACATATAAAATTCTTATGTGTCAAAATTAAGCCCAACTACAGAGTCTCATTTTCTTTCTTGCCTACTCAGACCAGAGTGATACATAATAATATATTAGCAATCTATCTGTTAGGTCTTTACAGCTGAAAATACCTACAGGCAAGAAAAACAATAAGGCACAGAGCAAAATATCAGCGAGCCTGTGAAGGAAACCCTGTTCCCCATGGATTTGCCTTCCATTCCTAAGACCAAATCCTCAGCAGGGGTTGATCACAGGAGTTGACTCATTTGGTGCATAGATGTCCTAGGTTTTCTTTTTTTTTTCTTTTTTGCCTATGGCTGAAATTCACCCTGAACGACTATCAACCCATTTGCAACACAACAGTGACATAGGAGTTTATTAGATGTAAAACACAAGCAGAAACCCAGAGGACACAACCGTCCTTCACTGGCCCACATGCAGATATGGCAGGGACCTAAGACACGTGTACACCGACGGCCCCGGCCCAGGAGATGCGCGAGGATCACGCGCTGCCGTTATCGACACCACGGCCAAGGCCGCTCGCCTGGGTGGACACTGACTCACCGCAATTCCTACTAGATAACAGAAAGGGCCAGCAGCTCTTCCTTGATTTGTCACCGCCACAAAACCATTGGAAATCTGAATTTTCCTACTTTTAGAAGCAGAGGTTTATCTTCGTTTTATTTTTATGCACAGTTGTCCTTGTTCATGAGTTGCAGGCTGGCAAGGGTTTTTTATAGCCACAGACCGCTATGAAGTGGGTGGACTGACATGTAAGTTGGTAAATAACCACGCTTTAACTAACTAACTAAACTAACAGTCTTGAACAGCATCTACAGGTGGAGCGAACCAGGGTAAGCTCAGAGGCTCAGCGCATGGAGGCACTGACAGGGTCTTCTCCATGTTTTCCTTAAACATAACTACAGACTCCACAAAACACCAAGCTGTTCAACGCTTCATTCATGAATGTCTCATATCTACATACATAATTCTTTTGCACAAATAAGTAGACTTACAATTATTTTTATTGCAATATCACTGAGAAGTAGAAAACGTTTTGGGAGAAGATTGCTGAAAAAAATCTTATGACAAATTGGCAGACATGCCCTACCGTAAAGGAAGACTGAAACCTGTTCAGTTTTACACTGAAACCGTTTCTATTCCAAGGTTAATTAGCTTTTTTGTGGCTCGATGGACTGATTCTGTGATTCTTGAGTCGCGGGAAGGACTCATTGGGGTACAGCAGGTTACGTCCTCCTCACCTGAGGGGCGACCAGATTGCTCAGAGGCACTTAGTGTTGATGTCCTGCAAAAAGTCTGTTTGCGCATCCAGGAGAAATCTCATGAATCATTAAATCCCCATTTACTGAGCTAATAAAACACAGCATTTAGCACCTTGTTCTGTCTGTGTGTCCCCATTTGGGGAAGGGCTTTACCACCTCGGTGGGATGAGTGAGGGTTGAACTTGCCCAGGCTTTCTGGGGAGCGGCGCGGCGCTCCCCAGGACTGTCCTTACCGCAGAGGATTACGTTGCTCTGCTAAAACACATGGGCCTACAGCAGTGAGGAGGGGGGGTTGGTGGTGATGCAAACACCGAAGGAGACAAAGCTGGGGTTAGGGAGGCACTTGAGCAGTGTTTCCTCCTTCTGCCGGGAGATGAAGGCCGGATTTTTAATTTTTTTTTTTTTTCCCCTAAATAACCTGTGTTTATTTAGAAGGCAAAAGACCATCACTTGGGTATTACCTGTACATTCATAAGACAAAGTTTTGTGTTTTGCAAGAGCTTTCCTCAGTGTCCTGCCACACAGGGAACTAGGAAAATATTAGCAAAGGCTGTTTTCCACTGTGATGGTTTGCCATCGGAAAACCGTGATTCAATTGCATCCATTAAGTCAACACATTTTTGCTAAGTGCATCTTACAACATCATGGGCAATTATAAACAGACATTTCAATGAAGTTGAATTTTTCAATCTGACATTTATTACATTATACAACATAGCAGAAAAGTTGGCTTTCCTCACACTGTAGAACATAAACGTTGAAATTTTACATTCGAGTGAAATGTTAAAACTTTACCAAAGCGAGCTGTTTAGACRCGGTTCAGCTACAGGACTCCGACTGCTCATTCTGATTTGAAAGGAAAACCAAATTTAAAACAGCAAATTCTCTTCAGGTCTATATGCAAGGTTCAAGTTAGCAACTTTTCTGTGCGTAGTTCTCTGTGCATGTTCTTCCAGCTTAGCCGCCACTATGTATTTTTGCGAGACGAGCTTTGGCCTCGTCCTTCCAGCCACACGCATGGAAGGAGCCGCTGGGTTTACAGCTTGCCTTTTTTTTGCCTTCCCTCCTTCCTATTAACTTCTGTTTAAGAAATAAAGCAATGTCTGGTGGGTGTTGTTTAGGTGACACATGCGTTCCCTGGTGACCAGATTACAGTGGTTAGCCGACGAAGGGAACCCACCTCCTGTCGCTTAAGCTCTCTGGAAGCCTTCCCGTACCCCCACCCGCGTGTTACCGGTCAGGCTGCAGAACGAAGCACCGTGCTCCTGGGATGATTTTATTTCGATCAGCCCCACCGACATTAGCTGGCCTGTTTTCTCCTCTGTATGTCAGCCACATCATTCGTCCGGTCCAAATCTCTCCCGATAAATCCTTTGAAGTCAGTGCACCAAAACGTGCTTTAAAAGAAAGCATTAAATAAAAAGGAAAAAAAAAAAAAAAAAAAAAGAAAAAAAAAAAAAAAAAAAAAGACACTGATTAAAGACCGCTCGCCGCCCGGGTTACGCCGTGTCGGGGACGGGTCAGAACTGCCTTGGTTCGACAGAAGGGGAACTCAGGGCAGGAGAAAGAATGGCTGGTTTTAGTGTAAAACACAACTGTAGACTAAAGACTGTGCCTCTGAATTTTCATTCAAATTGATTGAAATTTGGCTGATATTGCGGTCAGCTAGTTATCATCGCTTGTAAGAAAAACATCTGTGTTGAAGTGTATGCTGTATGAAACACCTGAGGCTACAGCCTTCGAGACGGAGGGAGGCTTTCTACCTCTCTTAGTGGGTAAAGCACATACCAGGCAAATCGGTATCCCTCAGTGTTTACCTATTTTTCATGTCCTCACAGTTTTTAGCCATTTTATTAAACGTAGAAGATCACTTTCATCACATTTTGCTGCATGCACAACTCACCCTTCTCGCTACTGGTACCAAATAATTTACGAGCAAAAAGACAAACCCTGACCCCGTCACTCTGCTGCCTTTACTGATGCATGAACTAAACATCAGGGCAATGATCCTTTTTACTTTTAATTTTTCCTTTAGCTGGAAACGTGCACTGGCCCACAGGGGTGAGAAGAAAAGTGCGTTGGGTTTGCTCCTGAGCAATGACAGTTCGTAAGTTGAACATAAATTTTAAATGTATATATTTGTATAAATATCTGTGTTCTTCATCTAGAAGACTGTATTTCTTGTATTTCAGCCAGTTGGTGGAGACCTTTTAAAATAGTTTCAAACACCCAAACATCTTCTTGCTTCATGGCAGCTGGATGTAAAGGGAAGATTTCTATTTTTCCAAGGCGGCTTGAAAGCCAGAAGCGGGTGGGGAAGAGGTAGGATTTGTGAAAAAGATGATTGTCTTATTTCCCCCATATACTTCCACTTGGCAAATATGAAACCTAAGGTGAGTAAGGTGCATTATAGTATTCTAAATTTTTGTGGAATACAGGTGAAAAGAAATCACCCGAAGCGCCCTGCAAATGGCAGGATCTTATCTACAAAGGGTAGCGCGAAGGAAGGGAGCCTTTTCATGCGCTGCCCTGCCTTTAGCTCCTTGCAGCCTGGAGACTTTTGGGACACAGCTATTTACACATATTCCACTGAAACACCTTGGTTGCGATGATTTAGTGCAGAGAAGGACCAGCTGGGCCAGGGCTGCGGGGCAGGAGCAGCACCCGAAGGGTCCGGGTCAGGGCAGGGGATGCCTCGGCTCCAGCAGCTCATCAGGAGCTGGAAACGGCACCGAAACCTCGGGGAACGGCTGCTTCCAGCGTGGCCGCAGGGCTGGCGTGCCAGCCAGATGCTTTTCCTTTTCTTTGGTATTTTCCACACTGAAAGCGAGTGGCAAAACATCAGAACTTGCAGTGAACCAGAAACCTTTTTTGCTGGTTTGTTTTTTTTTTTTGCCACGGCCACATCCGGAGCCACTTAAGCTACCGGGCAGCTGCTCCACCACACCACCCCGCACCCCGCTGCTGGATCCTCTGGCTACCCCAGCTCACAGCTGCGTTACAAAGCTTCGTGTAACGACATCAGAAAAAGGCGAAACACGCCTGGCCCTCGCGCTGGTCTGGAGCACAGCGTCTCGGCGGACGCTAGCTGCCCGCCTGCTCTCACGCAGCACGTCCGAGCAGACGGCGGCAGTGGGAGGAGAAGCGTGCTGGGGTGGGCAGGGAAGCGAGCTGAATTTTAAGCTGTTCTTCTGTGGAATAAAGAAAAATTCGCTGTGACCTTTTGTTATTTCTATTGATCATCTTTGATAATGCGACCCACAGTTTCCACCATCTCCTTTACTGCTGGATGCAACCATTACCCATTAGCGACTTAATGAAGCCCACTAATTACAGGCATCTCGCTAATCTAGGCGTCGTTTCCGTGTCTTGTTCCAGAAGTGCCACGGAAGAGCGACAAGGAAAAGAGAGCACAGATGTTCCTCTTGGGGCATTAAGAACATACAACACTGGTGAAGAGCTGCTGCCCCTCGCTGCTGCAGCCCCTGGCCGCACCGTCCTCCCGCGACACGCGGGCTGTCGGCACGCCGTCGCTCCGAGGGTCACCGCCTGCTTGCTGGCAAACAGCGTTGGCTTGGCATAACACGTCAGACTGAGGAAGAAACGGTTGGGGCTCAAAAAGAAAATAAAAATAAAAAAAGAAGAGAAGGAAGCGATCGATAAAGACACCGTGAGGATTTCAGATGCCAAATGATTATCATCTCACCTATTTTCTGGCAAGCCCTTGTCCCACGCTGCCCGAAAAAAAAGAGAAAGAAAAGACAGGCGGGCATGCAATAACAGAAGAAGGTCTGCGGTCCGGTGGGTTATCGAAGCCTGTTCTAAACTGGGTCGGAAGAGGCTTCTCCACCTAAGGATGGGCGGGCAAAAAACTGGCTTTAAACAAGTTGTTAAAAGAGACTTGAAACGTAGGGAAGAATGGCAAACGAGAGCTAATCAGCATTAGTAGCTTTTTGGACCTCCCCAAGGTCAAACGAGCACCAGTTCAAAATGGGAAGAGGTTACTGGAGGCAAAACTTCTGAACTGGTGTTTTCCGTCAGCTTTATTAGGCAAATGGAAAAACGCTAAGCACTGCGCAGGCTGTGGGGCCGTTGGTTCCTCCCAGCCTTCATCGTCAGCTGCGAGTGCTGCCACGGGCCGGCAAAAACAACCTTCGGAGACGGCCCACGGCGTGCGTCCCGCCTCAGCACCGAGGGGACRCTTCGCCCACTGATTCCAACCTTGTCCCAGTCTCTGCTCCCGCCACGTTCGCTCAGCCCGACCGGAGACCCGCGGGCAAACGAGGTCGCGGCTCCTCCGCAGCCATCGCCCGTCCTGCCCGAAAGCGAGAGCCCCGGGGCTATGGACAGACAGACGGACTTTCACATCCGCGCCGGCCGGCACGCAGATACTATCATCTCAGCTGTTCAGGCTGTCTCCATTTCTGTTGACAGTTAGCACGGATTAGTTAGCGTCATAAATAGTGTTTGACAGCGCTACAAAAGCGTCGCGTAGCAAATCCCYGGGGTTTAGCAAAATGGGACCAGAAGGAAGGATTTGTATTAAATCTACAGCTGCGAAGTATCAGTGTTTCTAGTTCCCAAACACGCTGGCAAAATAGTTGCCTCAATGTCTTTTAGTGTCATCAACGTTAATTCCGTTTCATATTTTCCAGAACACACCCTAAACAACGTGCTGGCAACAAAATGTCTAACACGTGTGTTCAGCACAAGCTGGATGTGGAACATGCCTCCTACATTAACCTCCTCATCTTAAGCACTTACTGACCTGCCTTACAGAACAGGCGAGTTTCCACCTCCCGTGCACTGGCCCCAGCCACCCGTCCCCGCCACCCCCTCCAGAAAGTTGGGCGAGGAGCAGATACGAAGCTAAATCAGAAAATGGTAACAAAGAAATTGTACAACTTTACCTATGTAGCTTGTTCTGCAACGGCAGAAGTTAGTGTTTCACACCCGAGTAAGAACAGAGCTGCTTATTTTTCCCTGCTCACTTTTGACTTGCCTAAAAAATACATCTGGCTGAGAATTAGAGGGAAACACAAGGGCCAAAACCATCCCACAGTGCTCACGTTTCTGCTTCTAGCTCGGCTTCAAGGAGGAGGCACTGGAAGAGCATTGTTCTGATTAAAGGCAAAACATTTTTTGAGCATAAAGTTGGGTCAACGTTCAGTTCCCCGAGGTTTTTCTGGCTGGTCTCGGGAAGACCTCATGAACGGGGCTGATGACTCCTGGCACAGACGGAGTTGCGGGGAAGCCCAAAGCACCGGCAGGACGGTTCCCCTCTGCAGACATCAGACATCCCTCTGCCCCAGCCCTTGCACCACCGCCCCGCGGCCCCGTCGCGGCTGGGGCTTCCCTTTCAGCGCCCCATTTGCCCCCATCTATTCCTGGGACCCGGCCGTATTTGTGGCACCCCTGGGGTCCAGGTCCCTCCTCCCACCCTGGGGTCTCCCCTAGCTCGTGGCTGCCTGCTTTGGGACTTCTCCTGTTCCCATAGATCTCCTGACAAAACCTAAAGAGAACAGAATTCTTTCGGCTCGGCCTTTGGTCCCTAATTTCTGCTTGAGCCAAGTTTGCGTGGCTTGGCACTCACGGGTCGCACGGTCACATAAGGACTTCCCGTTCCCATTGCACCGAATATTGTATTTTTTCGTTAGTGTAAAGGTTAAGAAGTCACTCTGTCAACTTCATTGCTGCCCTGCCTGTTGTTTGCATGCAGAACAGTCTCRTGTTTTTGTCATGGGGAATTCCTGGACCTGTGAATTCTGATGGTCTTTACTTTTTACCTAGCGTGAGAAGGGCCGGTGTATGTAACTTAATTGGATGAGTCCCATTAATACACAAATCTAGCCCATATTCGGAGTGCAAAAGCAGTAAGAGTGATGGGTGAACTTAGAGATTCAAACGTCTACAGGCTTTTGCTTTGAGTGATCATCAGGGCAAACACGTGTTATGTAAAAGCATGTGGTTGCACAACTCGCTCCTCGGTGCTGCTATCTCACATCCAGTCCGGTGTACGGAGCGGCTGGAGAGCTCGCCCCAAAACAAGCCTGTTGGTGCTCCACAGGCAGAGATCTGGGGGTGATCCGGGCTGCGTTAAAGGGAACACTGCAGCCCGTTTACATTGACTTCTCAAGTTTCATCCCACAGACAAAATAYGCCAGGTCAAACCAGAAAGCGCGTTCGTTGCGGCGCCGTTTCCTTGCCAAAATGAATTTTCTTCTCACTGACGCAAACATTCCTGAGGTCAACACTCTCACGCTCTCGTGCTTTCCGGGTCCATAGGATTTTATTCCGAGCGTTCGCTTCCGCTGCTAAAGAAAAAACGCAAGCAGAGATTTCAGGTACCTATCCCGGCAGCTGGAGACTGCCCGAAGGTCCTGCAGGAGAGAAACGCRGCCTCGGGGCCAGGTTTGGTGCCAGGCTCCCCTGGCGCGGGGCAGACGCAGAGCCCACGTCTGCTTTCCGGGAGCCACGCTCACCTGCAAGGCTGAGCTCTCTGCAGTCACTCTGGGCTAGCACGATGGCACTTCCATACCCTGCAGGCATCACCTAAAACAATTTCTGACATCTGAAATAATTCATCCTCTAAAGCCACCTTTTACCKTCTTCTAGGTATAATATGTTCAGTTGGAAAAAAATATTGCAGGCATAAACCAGGCGAAGCAGGGATTGAAGGAAGGGAAAATGAGAAACAAAGGACTAATTTTTTAGGCTAAGGAAAAAATGTGTATGTTCCTGGTTTCACATCAGTTGTCAGAAGTGGAAGAGGTTTTTTCTGCATTATTATTCTCCTTTTAAGTAACTTTTAACATAACGTGTGACTAAGACTGTAAGCCCTAGTATTCTGCTCTGCAGCTGAACTGAAATAAGGTTTCAATTTCTAAGTTTCTGATCACACCAAGATGGATTTTTCCATTAGAAGCTTATGGACGCAGAATTAAGAGAGGTTTTTTGTTTGAGACTCTAGTGGAATTACACTTATGAACTCACCAATGAGCCTCTGGGGAGCCCAAGACACTTCAAATGTTTGAAAAAGTTAGAACTAGGRGGTTTTTTTATGACAAATTTGATTTTAGCAGAGGAAGAGGGACTCCTGCCCTAGCAGACCGTCTGCTCCAGAATGAGAAAAAGCCTGCTGGTACCTGCAGCAGTGAGGGCCCGAGAGAATTTGGGCGTACTGAGACACTTGTTACTCCCCCCGTATACACATCAGACCCCAAGCTTTTGATGCCTCTAACATTTTACTCTTAGACCTATTGGTCGTAGCTGACTTTTAGCCTTATTCGCCATACAGGAACGGGAGAAAAATATTTACACGTTTTCTATCAGAACGATGCCCTTGCGTTTTGAAGTACCTGCAAACGACAGACTGCTCCTGGCTTTCAGCAAACAGAGGCACCAGGCCAGCAGCTATCTGATCCGAACGCGTTTGGAGAACTTCCCTCCTTGACCAGCTTTTTAAGAAATCCGAGATTAAGGGCAGCAAAGACCCAACACCCAAACCCGTGCTGTAATTCGCTGTAGTAGCTCTTAACAGAACAGCACAAAATACCTGGCAGAGCGCTGATACCAAAATAGACCAGTAGGAATAAAAATGGATTGATGTGCTGTCCCCACACACTGAACTGCTCAAAAAAGTTGTAGTTTTAACATCTAAACTGAAAAGGAAGACTAACAAGCAAAACCTTGAATTTCCTGCTTGTGAGCTGTCCCACATCTCTTCGTAATAAAAGTGAAGATGTCATGTCAATGATCAAAATAAACTGTCTGAAAACAGTAGGTGCCAAATATAGTTAAGTTTTATTTTTTTATTGTCTGACAACACTGTGATAATATAAACTACATAAAGCATGATAAAACACTTCCATAAAACAGAGTAGGTACACATTATAAAATAAAAAATACAAATATTATGTTAACAAAAGGAAAAAAAACATTAAAAAGAAAATATTACAATAAAATAACGGTACCAGTTTCTTCCTGTATTCCAAAATTTATTGAAAATGTTTAAATTATGCAGCACTAAGATAAGTTACTTTTATTTTCTCTCCTGATTTTAAACATGCACTAACTCAAACAGAAATAAAACCTATTAATCAATACAGAAAATATTATTAATCACATAACACTGCATGTAGATTTAAGGAGGGATGATGCAGTGGCTGTTAAAAGAAATGCATTATAATTACTTCCCTTCCCATGGGCTTACAGATTTTAGCAATTAAAAATAGCTCAATAATTCACAATAAAAGGAACAGCCACTGAATTAGCAATAAACTCTGATAAACGAGCAGTTATTGTAAAAATTGTTTGTCAGAAAACCATCAAACAAAAGATCAGCCACGCTTCAAATAGTCTGTGCACAACGTGATGGCATTCATTGCGACCATGACCTTGGCGTTTGCCAGGATCCTGACAGCCCTCTCAGAAAGGCAGAGGGTGAAATCGGAACCCTATTAACGTCAACAGAAATCTCGAGACCAAAATTCCACTTAGAGCTCTTGAAGAGAAACATGCGTGCCTTCTGACCGCAATACTGCAAACAATCCTACTCAAAACGTGTTTTGTTCCCCCCACGATGATATTCCTAGCGAAAGGAGTGCTTTTCTTCCCCATCTGCTGTGGAGTGCTGGACAAGCAACCCGCAGGGCAGCTGGGGATGTGTTTTTCCCCTCTCACTTCCGCAAACACCTTTGTACGTTCTTTTGCATTAACTCTCAGAGACAGCAATCTCGCCTTGAACTGAACTATTCAGCCCCTACAATCTTCTTCAAACTCCAGAAGAAAGCAGCTAAGGAACAACTGCCGGGACTGCCAGGCGCATTTGCTGAGTTAATCCCATGAACTTCAACAAAATGAAACAAGCCAGCCAAGCGCCCCGAAAAYGCCCGACTCCTAGATCTTGCACGCAGTGCAAGGCCACCAGTGACCTCGTCAGTTCCTTTTGCTCTGTCCCATGTTACACCCTTGCCGATTACATTATTTCAAAGGAGGCTGGAAGTTTTCGGAGGTGCGACTGCATTACTGCATTTTTCTAGGCCTTTGCAGAGTTATCTCAGCATTTGTTGAGATGGTACTAAAATAATCTATGGCTGTGCACGGTCTTTCATTATTCAAGGTACTAAAAATATATTTTTAAAAATAGCCCTTAACACATGAACTACTTCATATTCTTACCTAGGAACATTTTATCTATCCCCAGTAAACATTGCCACTGTCCCTTTGCAGAAATGTGATGCTTTTAATCATGATCGAATGCAAAATCACTTTTAATTTATCTATAAACATTTTGGTCAGAAATACATGAACTAACAATAATTTAACACACAGGTGCTACTAGCTCAAGAATTCAAGCAATGTAGTTTTGTGGAACAAAAGAGAAGAAGAAAATATAAGAGGTTGGATTTTCTGCTGAGTGGATACATACATTCTTAAACAGTAGTAAAGTGGACTTCAATTTTTGTGAAAATATTTGTGATTACAAGATTCAAGAGCGGATCCTTCTTAGCATCAGTTACAAAAGCCCTACCAGCATTAATAACCGAGGATCCTACTTATAATATCAAAGATGTATAAACCCCATTTCTTTGATACCCGTTTATTATCAAAAGTTTGTTGGTTTTTTTTGAGAGACACCACTCGTGCAAGAAAAGTGAAATCTGAAACACAGCTTGATGATGGAGTTTTGGTAAGGCCAATGTAGCCAATGGTTATTAGTGTGCAAAACCCCTTCCAGTATAAGAAATCAACCTTAACAGAGMTAGTAAGCAGCCAGGCGACTTAATATACTAGGGAGCTGCTGTTGCCTAGTAGGAGTCAGCGATTACTGACTTCTCAAAGCAAAGTCAGAGGAAATCTTCTCATTGATACAAAGCAGAGTGGAATCTGGGCCCAAGCCCAGGTATAYGTATTGTCTCTGTTATTAAAGTTTTATTCTATTGTGTTTCTAATTCCATCTTACATTTCAAGATATGCCTAGTTTACATCAATTAAAAATCAGACAACTGCCCCACTAGGAGACACCAGTGTTTACAGTTTCATAAGAAAAAGAAAAAAAAAAAAGACACTGAACCCAATGACCATAGTCAAAATAAACTAATTCCATAGTTTTTAAAATAAGGATATCAGCATACTGAAATGTTTTCAATGTTTTTAGTTTAAAAAAAAGAAGTACAAAATTATATTGAAACTTGAAAATTCACAAGAAAATGTTTTCAGGAGTTTTGCACAGCCCTGTTCGGGAGCAGTGATGCTCTGACAATGTCTTTTTGACTCCAGTTATAAAGATAGAACCAGCTTCTTGAAGGAGTGGGACCTACAACACATTCTCTATGTGTGGTTGTTGTTAAGATTGTTCTTATTAAAGAATCTCCTCGCTTCAACACTGCTAAGAGACACGGAGCAGCGAGATGGATTCTCTTTTCTGTATTCAATGCTTTCCATCATAGCTTGCTTGATTACCTGGAAAACAGTGAACAACGTGTCATTCAGAGAAATAACTAACATTTTAAGGATTTATTAACTGATAGAAAAGACCTCTTCAGGTGTTAACAAGTGTTGCTCCTGCTTTTATCACTGCTCCATCATTGAACAAAGTGATTGTTGAGTGTTATTATGAATACTATTTTCTTGATCGTATAAAACAATGATTTTCAYGTAGTTAATGTATAAAGATATGACAGAATACCACCAACGTCAAAGAAGTCACACAAGAATATACACCATTTAAACCGAGTCCCAATGCAATTCTGAAAGGTAAATCAAACACTGAGAAAATCCATACTTAAAGGACATAGATAATAATTATCATCTTGAGAAAGATTAAATGTTCACTTTTGCTTCCTTTGTCCTGAAGTAACAAGATTTGTTCACTATATTGAAATAAAAAAATCATTTCTTTATCTGGGATGATCATTTACGCTTGTGAATATGGCAAGTCATGCTATGGATGCTGCAATCATGGTCTTGTGTTACAGCTAGTATCAATTAAAAATAATTATTACTGAGTTAGTTGATAAAGACATTTCCAGAGATCTTTACAAAAATTTTCCATTTTCCTTTTTTTCCAGTTAGAAAATCAGCATACATAAAGAACTGAGTATAAAATCATGAACATAATGTCTACATCCTGTACAGACACCTTTGCTCAGTTACCCTGCAGGACTTTTGATGGTAAAATCACAAAAAACCCACAGGAACCAAATTAAAAAGAATATGAACTTACCTAGGGTATACTCCAGCCCTCATTAAAATAAAGCAGATTTTTTCCACTAACTATAATGGGCTTTGATCCAGCCACAACTTTGAGAATAGCAAGGGGCACAACTAAATGCAGGAAGCACTTTGTATGTCATAACAATCAGGCAAACACTGAAGTAAACCCCTGTACCTTCTGTATGGGAGATTCAGGGCTTTACTAAYATCATCTACTTTCCCCTTTAAAAATCTAGACCCTTTAAGCCCCTTCCACACTGGCATACGTACATCTATGTTATTGAGGGTGTTGAACTCCATTAGATCATGAAGCCTCTTGAAAGCCTCGTTGGGATACTGGAAGTTGAAGGTAGAGAACGGTGTATTCGGGTCATCAAAAATGTCAAAGTCTGCAAAATCCTTCTCTTCCTGTGTTTCTCTTGGAAYGCCTGCATACCGAACAAATACAAAAATACAATCTAACTGTTAGGTCTGAGGACTTACCATCTTATTTTTAATGGCTCTTTTGAAATCCCTAGCTACTACAGATAGACTTAAGAGTTATCTCAGAGACGAAACATTTCTAGTATATAATCACCATGTCATTATAAAGCCTCAAAGGAACAGCTAGATTTAGCATCAGAAACTGTGTGCTCACCTGGAGCTTTGTACTTCCGGAAGTTGATGTTGGCCAAAACAAAATGGATTATAGTTGGACAGTCTTTCTCCGAAGAGGTATCCTTTGGTTTGAAAACATAGCACTCCTTCATGCCTTCTCGATCAAATACATTTGGGTCTATTTTCGGGAAAGGAAGCTTGTTCATTTTGGCCCATTTTTCAGCAAGCAAAATTTCCTGAAAAGATAACAAAGACTCAGGTGCATATAAGCATCCACTGCAAAGTGAGATTTTATGTAGAGAGACACAGGTCAAACTGGTTACTAGAAGCAGTTTTATTAACTCACGCTTCTTTATGGCAGAAGGACTGATCAAGTCAATCTTTGTATAGATGACCCAGTATGGCATACTGAGCACCTAATTCAGCCTGCCCAATCTTCACCAGCTGCGATGACTCACAGGAAGGAAAGAGCTGGTCTGTCACATAAACCTTTGGGTGAATTTACAGAGCTGACAGCTAGAAAAAACCACCCGTAATTTTACTTGCAAACTGAGTATCAGTGCTATGGAAACCAATGAGAGTTAATAAACACCAATCCACGCATTGTTATGTTCAGAGTCACATCATAGCACAGACCAGCATTTGAAAGCACGCTAAGTGAAGAAATAAGTCTGGAAAACAGGCTTTTTTTTCCTCGTGACAACTCAGTAAACAAAATAATTTGTAAATAATGACTCAAAAGCGTGTAACGAGGGTGTGTGAGAGGGAGGAGAGGGAAGGTCAACATCTTTAATCTTGGTTGTCCTGGTTTCGGCTGGGATAGGGTTAATTTTCTTCCTAGTGCTGTGTTTTGGATTTAGTATGAGAAGAATGTTGATAACACACTGATGTTTTTAGTTGTTGCTAAGTAGTCTACTAGTCAAGGACTTTTCAGCTTCCCATGCTCTGCCAGGTGCACAAGAAGCTGGGAGGGAGCACAGCCAGGACAGCTAGCCCAACTGGCCAACAGGGTCTTCCATACCATGTGACGCCATGCTCAGTATATAAATAGGAGGCGTGGTCCAGGAAGTAGCGATCACTGTTTGCGTATCATTCGGCAGGTGGTGAGCAATTGCATTGTGCATCACTCAGTTTGTATATTCTACCATCATTATTATTATTATTAATTATTATTCCCTTCCTTTTCTGTTCTATTAAGCTGTCTTTATCTCAATCCACAAATTTTACTTTTTTTTTCCGATTCTCTCCCCCATCCCACTGAGGGCGGGGGGAGTGAGCGAGCAGCTGTGTGGTGTTTGGCTGCCTGCCAGGTTAAACCACAACATTGGTTTTGAATGAAACAGGACCCTTCTTTGGGCAACTGTTTTGGATACACAAAAGATTAAAAGATAGTGGGTGTAAAATGATAAAACAAGAGTGGAGTCATTGAGTTCAGCTGGCTGATTTCCCTGTGTGTTGGAGTAATAAAAGTATATTAGAGCGCTACCATAGATACAGGCCAACTCTTGAACTGGCATTTACTCTTTGTGATGCAAGCAGAACCAATGGGATTGCACAGCCAGTAAACAAAACTGGTTTCTGTCCTTTAGGCCATTAGCATACAGCCTCTGCTTGTGGACTACACTTGTGTATTAGCTGGAGGTACGTCACTCTTTTTATTACACACATATTTGCGCTTTGGAAATAATGAACCATTCCTTTCAATGGTGGCTTCATGAAAACCTAAGGCACCATTTAATTTTCCCACCATTTTTTCTTGCGTAAAAGGATTTTGCCTTTTTGAAATTAGTTTCCAGAAAAACCTTCAGGACGCCACTTGACTTCCAATCAATCTCTCCATGTTATGTTATGCTCCCCAAAATGGCATAGAAAATTGCAGCTGACGAAGACAGAAAGCTCAATGCATAGGCTAAGAGTAACAAAGACGACTATACACAGCCTTTTGCACAGACTCCAYGTGCAGAACACAACATAGCCGGAGGAAAAATAATATGTTTCAGAGGAGATGGCAGTGCTGTGTCAGCAAATTTAGCTGATGGGGAAAATACTCAGTCATGACAAAAAAGGAGAAAAATTCTTAAAGAAATAGAAAATTAAAGGAAGAATCAGACTGCGGGATTCAGTCAATTACAGAAAAATGAAGGATCTCAGCACTAGTATGAGTCTTCTCAGTGCTGTACTTTTCCAGGTAGTCCCCAAGAGACCTAGAGATTACAGAAGTTACTCCTTTTTATTCTCCTGAAGCTTGGGTTTTTTTTCATTTGACAACACTGATCTAGAGTTCATTTTGCTACTGCTGTTATTTTCTAATGTTGTTTTGGGGTTTTGCCCCTTGACAGCAAGAGGAAGGAAAACAATACTCTGTTTGTTCTAATTGAAATTTCTCTGTAAAGCAACAAAGAATGCCAATTGTTACTCAAACAGGCAAGTTTTCTTGGTTTCCTTAAAAATTATTTTTTAAAATCTGCATGGGTTTCAAATAAATATTGCCTCTTTTTTGAGTACCTCACAACAGTCTCGTAAGTGCTGCTTTTTCCGTGTTAGCTACCAAAATGATCCAACATTAAACTTTTCTGATCAGTTGGAGCTGTCTGGATGCGTAGGTTGTACAGGTTGTACAGAATGACAGCTGTGCTTTCCACACCTGCTGGATTTTTCTGTGGTTGCTTTGCTTTTGCCTGAATGGATGTCCTGGTTTCAGCTGGGATAGAGTTAATTTTTTTTTTTCCTAGTAGTTGGTATAGTGCTATGTTTTGGATTTAGTATGAGAAGAATGTTGATAACACACTGATGTTTTTAGTTGTTGCTAGGTAGTCTACTAGTCAAGGACTTTTCAGCTTCC
>JAYKAV010003272.1:165448-189984 GCA_035582835.1 Phoebastria nigripes | reverse complement strand
GTTTGTCTTCCCAAGTAACCATTATGTGTGATGGAGCCCTGCTTTCCTGGAGATGGCTGAACACCTGCCTGCCGATGGGAAGTAGTGAAGGAATTCCTTGTTTTGCTTTGCTTGCGTGCGCGGCTTTTGCTTTCCCTATTAAMCTGTCTTTATCTCAACCCACGAGTTTTCTCACTTTTACCCTTCCGATTCTCTCCCCCATCCCACCTGGGGGGAGTGAGCGAGCGGCTGTGTGGTGCTTAGTTGCTGG
Source organism: Phoebastria nigripes (assembly GCA_035582835.1). Taxonomy (NCBI): domain Eukaryota; kingdom Metazoa; phylum Chordata; class Aves; order Procellariiformes; family Diomedeidae; genus Phoebastria; species Phoebastria nigripes. Next base: position 189,734 of record JAYKAV010003272.1, on the reverse strand, counting down.
CTGGGGTTAAACCACGACAATGGATGTAGGAATCCTACTCAAACCAGTACTGGAATTACCCTAGTGAGATGTAAATGAACAGTTAGCCCCATTTCCAAAATGTTACATATGTAGCAATACCAGAGTGACTGAGACACATTTCTGCAAGATGATGACAGAAAACCATTCGTTTACATCACAGCATCACAGAGGAGAACAGCTGTACAGAGACAGAGCACTAGCACAATGGTAAATGACTGACTTAATTATTTAATACTGACATAAAATAAAATTCTGCAATTCAGTGTGAAGGCAAGATTTCCATAAAAACAACAGAGCTACTACTTCAAACGAATTATATTAGCCTTCTTTGTGTCAGTTGTCTCATGTGAGTCACGTAAACAGCAACTAAGGCAGAGTGCAATATTCTGCCTTGACATGGAAACAAATTGCTCCAATGCTGTCGATACAATAGCACTAAGGCCTTCTGGAACAATGAAATGTGCAACCAACCCGACTGGAAGAATACAACTGAGTCAACTTAAATTTACGAGCACAAAGAAAGGAATGGCCTATCTTACTTACTTTGAAAGGAGGACTGGAATCACTTGGCCTCGCTGAAAAATCAAAAGAGATGATGAGATCAACGCCTCTTTGAGGTCTTAAGATAAGTGGGTACGGCAGGTTAAAGGTAAGCCCACTGTCCACTATATGAATTTTTTTGCTCTTCACATCTAGTGGCTCGTATATCCTCTCAAACTCATCAGGATCTGTGCAGAACAAATGAAAACAAAACAAAACAGGAACACACCAGTTAAGAACTGAAATTGTGATGGGCTTTCAAGCGTTTCCCCAAGTACTGAAGACTCCACAGAATTCAAAAGCTACAGTATCCCAGCTAAGCATACCGTGAACTCATGTGTAACCTTAACTCTCATCTTAACAACTAGAGAATGAGGGGAAGTAAACAGAGCTTGAAGAGACCTCCGTAGGTCAAGTACCCAAGCACCCTGTCCCAGGGCAGAAGCAGGGGTGGCTCGAGGCAAAACCGAAGGGGACGAATGCCCAGGTTTGACCCTAGCCCTCCCAGCTTTACCCCTTCATCCCTAACAACCCATACACAAAGGGAAGTGTTTATGGGACGTTAAGAGACAGATTCCTAACATACATCCCCTCGGTGTCCTACAACCCCTGCCCAAACCTCTTCCCCCAGGTTCCCTGCCAAACCCCTTGTCTTCCCCAAATAACTGAAATTTGCCTAACAGCCTTGATGTGGCTCTGCTCTTGAGTGATGCTTTTCTATGTCTGTTTCTGTCCATTAAAATTAGGACTACCAAGTCAAATGACTTGTTTTTCAACCTACACCAAATCTCATGACCTCATACTCACTACTATACTAGGAACAAAAAGAAACGGTAACCCATACCCATATCTGAAATTTAAGCATTGGGCAGAATTACATGTAAACCACTTACTGCTATTACTGTCATGGTATAGTRAAAAATAGTCTCCTATCTCTAATGCCCAAACTGTGGGCTGAAGAAGATGATGTTTCCCTTTAACCCCAATATTCCGTGGGTGCAGCTCAGGAAAGAACAAGCAATTTTTCGTAAGTCTCTTTGCAGTTATCCAAGTCTCTGGATACTACTGAATGATCCCTGCAGTACTTAAAACTTTTCTCCTGACAGTCTTTTCTTGCTCTAGATCTTAAAAGTATTTCCAGTGCATGTTTTTGCCTTTTGACTAAAAACTAATGCTCATATCTGTAGAGGGCAGTGTAATCTAAGGAATGCTGAATAGAATAATATAATTATTTCTTTTATAATTAAATTTCCTAGCACCCACTTATTGGCGATGGAAGTAATCTGAAAAAAGATATTTTAATGTGAAGAAAATCCATCAAAAATAATTCAAACTCTAGTTCCTATCATTTCGGGATCCATGAGAAAAATGTATTGTTATGAGCAGCAAAAAAATCTCAGAACAGATATTTTGACTTTTTATTTCTGTTATTATTATTATTTATTAGAGGGCACTTTGCTAAGAAATGAGGCACCAGTTTCCTAATAATTGCCTTAATTTCTAAGGCAGAAAACACTTTCAAATCATTGCCTATTGCTAAAGGGCTAAGTGTGTTTATAGACCTATTTTAGAACCAGATATATTTCATAACCATGAATTAGCATAAATCAATGAAAATATATTACTGTTTATCAAATTCACCATAATTAAAAAAACACTGGTAAAARAATACACTTACTACAGATCCTTTTAGCACAAGTAAACCAGTTTTCTTTTCCCCCTCCTCTTTTAAAGACATTTCAAACATAATTTAACCCTTGTTCTCAATAGAATTTTAAAAAATAGCAGAAACATTTTTGTTCAAGTTTTGTATTATCTTATTTTACAAAATTTGAATTTGAAAGTCAACAGTGATCCTTTAAACAAGAATAGTACCACCTATAATAATGTTTGTGACAGAAGTGTTACTGCATACACAAACTCCCTACCAAAAAGGCATTGGAGAACAAGACGGTTCCTATTGCTTACAGACTTCATGACTCTTATCATCAAATTTATCATAACAATTTTATGATATTTTAAATGATAAAACATCATAGTGCCATCAATAAATTTATAATGGCCACATAGATTCTTTTTATTAGTCGTGATCTTCTGTGATTACAGGAGAAATTCAACTTAAAGGTTTTTCTTTTTATTATAATTCATTTTAGAAGTACATTTCTAATCTTTGAACTGAGAAGAAAAGTTCCAAAATGCAACTTGTGTCCGTGTTATGGGGTCAGAATTCAAAAAGCAATGAAGATGATCCAGTGTTATTTTAACGACATGACTTTAAAGGCAGACTCAGCATGTAATTTGATTTGATTTACGCAGGATCTGAAGCCTTAGGCCAGAAACAGCACACAATGCCCTGGTGAGACAAGGCAAGCAGGCAGACTGAACTGTGGGTCAGGACACTGCAGGTGAGCCTGCAACTGCTCCTGGGAGAGGTGTAATGTACAATAAGTATCCCTGATGCTAAAAGAAGCATCACCTACTCTATAACCTGTGCTGCAGTTATTCTGAAGGGCTGGGTAAGAAACCTTTGTTCTTTTTATACTTTTCAACACACGAATCCAGGACAATCATTCTATATACACAGCCCTGGTAAGTCAATCCATCATTATTCATCAAACAGTATGAAGACTGAATGGAATATTTATGCTCTGAGAGCCTGGGATATTAATTGTCAACCCATGCAGACTGCTTTTATGAAAGATGCATCCATATTACGAGAAGCTTTCAGTCCATCAAACAGCAAACTGGGAGATGCACAAGATGTTTACAAGTACAGCTCTGTGTTAAACCAGCACAGCATGCCTATCTGATTTGCAGTGATCAGATACATAAACGGATATTAAGAATTGTTTGGAAATAAAAAAGAGAGCATGTTCTAGAGACCAAACTTTGTCGCAGATGGCAGCTTCAATGGAAGTATGGGAGATGAAAAGGGCACTTGCTACTGATGTGCGTCTACTACAACAGTTTCCATAACTACTGAAATAAGGAAGCAGAGATTATGAGTTATTTTTTCCCTATTGTTATTCACTCGGCATTTTCTCAAGTGATTTTGGTGTGTTGTAATGTCAAGGCACAGAAACAGAACAACTCTGAGTTCACAATGAAATCATTCAAGGGCTGTAAAGTTTTAAAGCATATTTGAGATCAATTAAGAAAATGCTCAGCATAAATAGAATCYGTAGCAAAGCAAAGCCAAGCATTTTACTTTCAGATCAAGCAGCTGGGATCTCTGCTGTATGCACTGCARACCCTAAATTCAATCCTCAGTAATGACTGTAACATCGGCTTAGGTCTGCCACAGTTCATCCTCTGCAGTGCAACTCGSTGGGTCTACAGAAGGTCTGAGACAACTGGACATGTAAAGTATTATTTATATCCTTTTTGATTCATTTATTTCTCCTTTGGAGCGTCTGGTAATAAAGAGAAAGTAAGTCCTAAAGCAATTCAGACTTCTCTCTGTACTCAAGCTGATAGGTAAACTGCTAGTGGCAGGAATAAATATGCAAAGCTTAAACGCATCCAGTGCCTTGGTAATATACAATATTTGAAATTTACACCAAAGTTTCCTTTCTATCTACTCCTCTGGGCTCCTAGGCTCTTACATATATTAGCAAAATTCACAGCATTAAAATCTGGATACACTTAATCACACTACCGAATGATTAAATTCCGTATTAACTACTGAAATTTCAAGGGKTTTTTAACTATTCTTGACCATAATATTGCAACTACTCATAGCTGTTAGATTTGAGTTGTTAGTTCAGGTTTATGAGTGTGGGCTTCAGCTAACACTAAACAAATAGCAGTTATGTCAAACTTTTGCCAGACGTTTTACCCAAAGAAATTTCAGGCACTCAAAGGTAGTTGTCTCAGAGGTGCAGGCTCGTTCTGTCAAACCAGCATTTTATTTCAATTGAAATTAAAACCCAGGAAGTTGATAGTTGATTCTGAAGATTATCCATGTCTTAATTATGCAAAATTCTCATCAACTGCCATTTTTTCCAACCATAAATTTACTACCCACTTTCCTGCCTCTTTTACAACTACTGTAAATATTAAGATTCCCAGTTGTAAACAACTCTGAGATGATAAAAATATTTAGAAAGTAGAGTACAGATGGAAATTACTATACAACCACTCAAGGGGATTTGTTACATTAACAAATACACATTAGAGCGTGTCTGCTACTTAAGCTTTAAAACGACATCTGGTATTTACTATTGCATAATGACCAGCTAGGACAATCTCTTTCCTCTGAATAGAAAATAAGGGCTGAAGTGACTACTATTATTACAAGGGATGGTTGGCAATGCTGTGCCACTACCCAAGAACATGGGAGGAACACCACTTTCAGAAATTTGTAGTTCCTCAGCTTGATGGATGTCAGTTATAATCCACAACAATCTAGAAGCATTACAGTTTGTGTCACAGAAACTGTATGTGGAGGCTCCACCAAGTATGCATCTTCACTCTGACGTAACTTTTGTATAGGTAAACTCACATCCTTAACTCAGTGCTCTGTTGCCTACTGAGGAAGAAGAAAAAAAAAGCACCAGTGCCAGAACAACACTAAGAAATTCATTGGCTCTCATTGAGAAGATTGTAGTGAACACTGCCTATAGCAAATCTTCAAAATACTAATCGAACATGATTCCTAATTCTCTGCAGCTACTGTCCCAGACACCACATACTTCATGGAGTGGGGGAAGACACTGAACGTCTTTTGCAAATTAACATTTTTCTGAAATTCTTATTTTCCATCCACATTCCTGCTTCCTGCTTATGCCAACATGAAATGTGGATGCATCTACACATCAGTCACACGTGAAATGTGAATGCACCTGACAGATCAGTCATACTGGGAAGAACATGGTGTCAGCAAAGCAAGGATCTACACGTAAAGAAGGGTGTTGCCTCCACAGGTTTTTCAGAGAAGACGAAGACAGCAGAAGAGCCACAAAATTTTTGCAACAGGGAAGCCCTGTAGGAGGACAAGGAAAGGTTTCATTTCCACCAGAAGTCTTAGCACCAATAAGAGAAAAGAAACCACACAGGATACCCTTTGGAGAAGTCCGAGAGAGTGAGAAAGTGGCCTTAATGAAGGGCACCATACACAAAAGCAGCTTAGTCACCTCTGCCAGCAATTCCTTCAAAACAAAGAGCCATGTGCCCTCCAAAAGGTACTGACTATTCTGCACACTCTGCCAGGGGGCACGAGAGGTAGGCAGCAGACAGAAGCCACTGTGCGGTGCCCTCTGTGACACCCAGCCACCTCATAACCTCTGCTGCTGATCAATACTCACAACTGCCGCTACAGAAATGTTCTCCTGCCTTCAGGTACCTGCTCTGTTAAGCCTCATAGTTTGATGTTACCACACTAAGAACTCGCTGTTTCTGGTTTTACTAATGAATATGCAGCAACATAGCCTTTCTGCAAACTAACCTGCAACGGCTGCATCTAGTTCATCTTCCTCTACGGACTCCTGAGTAAGAAGGTCTGCCAGCGGAGAGAGCGGGTAACAGCTGTTGAGGTTCAATCCCAGCATGAAGTTGTGCACTTTCCCAGCACGCCCTTCCCTGGTGTTGAAAAGGGCACTATCACCCACCAAAGCCATCAGCATTCGCTGCACCCAGCTTTCTTGGCTGCTGTTCTGATATTCTTGATTTGCCTCAGCATTTTCAGTGCCTGTAAAGGAAAATGAAAATAACTAGCGGTGAGACAGTTAACACATGAAGTATAAAACCAAGATTTCTGTGTCTACTAAAATAAAGGACCTATTAAAATAAAAGGAACTGGGTCATAGCCTTCTTTCAAGGAGCCGTGGACTGAATGTTCAGAGGAATGGAGAGAAACCATCCTCTTACCTTCACAGGCCACTGAAACTTTTCATCTGCAGTATAGTAGTGCGGATGTGTCCATCAGGAAAATAGATCAGGAATGTCTTAGATGACCTGAGCCAGACTTAACTAGTCTGGAYGGCAAGGGCAATGAGGCTTTATCTGTGCTAGCACCCAAAATGCAAACTCCTCTGGGCTCAGAGGACAGACTTGAGTCGCCAAGATCCATGCTCTATGTAGTCCTAATTCATCTGGATGTGTATTGACATCCTTCTCCATCCTTTGCTGACTGCTGGAAACCCAGCTTTCCTTAAGAAGGCAAAGTCAGTCTGCATAAAAGAGAATGCTATAGCATGGGAATTCTAAAATGTCTGAAAACATCCTTTCAGTAAACTGTAGACTACAATCAATATCTGGTTTTAATTAACTACAACGAAATGTCCAGACTTAGATGTCTACAGCTAGATGTCACAGTAAAAAGAACTTGGATTGGTGTCACCTTGYATTCGTACTGTCAAAACATGACTTTTTGAGGTGTTTTGAATAAGGAGATAGTTCAGGCTCAGGCTTGATACTTTAAATCCAGCACTCAAATGTGCCTCTTTAATCCAGGCTGTAAAGGAGCTGATTTTTATACAASTAGAGAGAAATCAAGCATCAAACACCACGAAGTTTAGAGGTTAGAGGTCCAACATCTGTACAATAATATTCTATAGAAGTGAGAGAGATTACCAAGTGTTTACAAATCACAGATTTGTAGGTTGTCCACTGTGGCTACAAACTATGAGGGAAATGTAGTGTTTCGTGCTGGCTATAGTGCTTAAACAGGAAATCCGCAAATAAACACAAAATGTGGTATCACCTTCTCCCTATTATTTTACACATAAGGGGAATTGAAGAAGCAATCATTTAACTGAGCTAATGACATAATTCACTGTCTCATTGCACAAGATTTTCTTTTCTTCCAGTAGATCCTAAAATTACAGAGAGCTGCATTCCCATCTTTGCTTTAGTTGTTAAAAACATAATTCATTTCTTTAGGTGAAAATCACTGTTGTCCCCAAAAGTATCATCAAATACAGAAAGCATTATTAGGACGAGACAGAGACCCTGACTAAAATCACAGATATCCTCAGGTGGTTTAGGTGCCTAAAGATAATTTTCAATAGGATCTTTTCTTCCCACTGCCCAATGTTCCCCTTGTGGTTGTGCCTCTTCTAGGAAACAGGATTTGGGCATTGTTTAAAACACTGTGCCAAGCACTAGGAATTTCATGTATCAGATGTCATTTGTAAAGGTGCTAGAAGACATCTATGAATGCTGGAAACACAAACTAATATTTGATCAAGGAACCCTTGAAAACAATGGATAGTGTTAGTTTGCTGGGCTGATAACAATTCAAACATGCCTCTGAGCTCAGTAGCTTGCTGGCAACAGACTTCTGCAGATTACTGGCTCAGCAAGCCTAATTTTTGGGTGTATGTGAAATTGCAGACCTCTGTGAAGCCCTGTTGGACTGGTGCCAAGATTGAAGATGTGTGAGAGAATCATTTGATCATCAGCTTGAGCAGGAGGCATGAAGTCAAGCCAAAGGCCCTCCTGAGGTCTCTTGTTCAACATGTCTCTATTTTGCTGAGCCACTGGCTCCTTTAAGATCCTTGGACTAGCAATTAAGTTTTATTATTGGTATAAATGAGAGCAGAGCTCTCCGTTGTAAGAGACTATTGGTAAGACTAAGGAAAACCGGCTATGGCTAATTACCAACATCTATGAACTTGACCATGCTACGCGAAAGCTGATGAAAACAGTAAACTATGAAATAAAATGTGAGGATTTCCTTACCTTTCGGATGCTGTGATTCATCTTCACTGTCTGAACTGTCATTGCTTACAAGGTGCTTTAGCCTAATATTTTCTGTTGAAAGAAATATAAAATTACTTTAAACTGCTAGGGTTTAATTATCGGAACAGCTAAGAATTTAAAAACAATTTGAGTCATAAAACTATCATAGTCTTCATAATAGAAAATACAGCTGAAGAGATTCGATCTGCTGTGGACATCTCTATGTTCAGAATCTGATCAGAATATATTGGCTGTAGCCTGCAATTTTTGCAAAGCTCTTGCACTAAGGAGATTAGCCAAAGGGCTGAGAAAACAAAATGTAATCCTAAAGCAGTACCTACCACTTACCTCTGCACCACATATCTGACACACTTCATTCACCTTGATTAAAATTTAGATGTATAGCTTCTGTCCTCTCAATAACTCCTAGTGAACTAGGAAGACAACGTTAATTTCTGTTAATTACCTGCCAATTTTTAAAAAAAAGAGGAACGCTTAACCTCATTCATACATATATGAATGGGTACCCTGAAAAATAGGGGGGGAAAAACAAAAGCCAAGATGGTTATGAAAGTTCTGCTGGAGTATGTGTGAAAAATAAAGGCCAATGCAGTTACACGGGTAGAAAAGACAATGGTTTTCATCTCATAACATTAAGTGAGAGAAATAAAAGCAGAAATGAGTGAACTTCTCTGGCAAAAATCTGCATTTTGTTAGGGTTAACAGCTTTGTTTCCAAAACAACCACAAAGTCATTGTTTACTGTTCATTACTACCTCAAGGAATTATTTCAAAGTCAAAATGAGTACTGAAAAAGCAGCACATTCCACTCCTCAGGTAAGGTTTGTAGTGGAGGTAAATTCATGTGAAAATGGATTATAGGCTGACAACATTATTTTCGCTAATTATGGAGGGAAGCCTTTCTTGAAAAGCCTTTCTTGAAATACAGTAGATTTGCAATGTTTTATGAGCAGCCTCATCTTGGAAGCTTATATCCTACAGAGACTGGAGACAGAGACTGAAGTCCAGTGATGCAACTGTATCAAAGAGAAGATTTTTGAAAACTAAAACCCTTTATTCCCTAGTATAATGTATGCTAGGAATCATCTCTAATTGAAATTTGAAGCCAGTTAAAATAAACTGAAAGGGTTGTTTCCCAATCAACTTGAACATATTATCAACTAATTGTTTTTTCCATTAAAAAATGAAAATAAAATAACATCTACTTCTTCTCACAGAAGGATTACAGCTTTGGGCTGTAATTTCCAACAAATGCTGTAATTTCTACCAAATGCAGCATCAAAACAATGGCAATTATACTTTGCACTTTTTGCTTAAGTCTAGATCTAATTCCTATAAACACCCCTGGCTGAAAGAGAAGATTGAAGAGAGAGTCACTGTAATATCAAGTGTAAAAAACCACAGCTTTATTACCCTCGGTAATGAATACTTGATACAGATGACCACCACTGTTGCTTTTTTTCTAAAGAGGATTATGCCCTCTTAAGACTTACAACACTGTAAACGACATACAACACTGTAAAAATCCCCACAGAAACAGAAGAGCTTAGTCATCATGTATTTTTCCTTAAATACTTTTTCTTTTTAATACTCAGTGGGTCCTCAATATACCAAATACCGTCAATGGACAAACACGCACCAAAGACAAACATGTACAAATTCTTGAGCTATGACATAGGAGACAGGTCAAAATAAAAATCAGTGACCAAAAAAGGAAGCTAACAAAAACAAGAAATGCAATTTTTGGACATCAAACCACCTCTTTAAAGCAACCCCCATGGAAAATTTATTATTTACTGCTTCTAGATGTGATTTATACATGCTGCGTATAACACTGGCTCTTCTGATGTCCACTGGCATTTTGCCATTCCCTTTGGTGGTACCACGGTTTCATTGGGACACCTATAGCTCTGGTAATAGATTGTGGTTCAAGTCACATTAGTATTTACACATCTAATCCCACTTCAAAGCATATTTTTTAAATTATATGTGAAATGAGCCACAAATGAGAGATAACATTCTGTCTCTCAAAGTCTTAAAAAGCAATAACACAGGCTGTTCCACCATCAAATTTATTGACAGAGATCTTCCATTAGTAGGTTAATGAGTTAAAACTCATGAGGTGTATCAGAAGTATGAACCTGGAGGCACAGGTCTCATTTTCATCCATAAATAAGTACATTATCAAACAGCTGAATACCATCTATTAGGAGACAGAGACAGATAAGGGACTTGRGTATTTTTGTTGCTTTTTTAAAATCAACTCAATCTGCGTTTTCTCTCCACGCTCTTCAGAAAAATCTGGCTGTCTAGTACAATTTATTTACTGGTTATATGTTTCCCTGTAATGCCATCTTCTGAATAGGAAAAAAAGTGTAAAAAACCCTTTCATTATCAACTGCATTCTCGAATAAAACACAATAAAGACTATTCAAACCAAGCTACAACTCTTTCCTTACAGTCATTACACCATTTGTGCATTAGGAATGAAACCGAAATCATTAAATTAGTAAGCAAAGGACCAGATATCAACAGGTGACTTGTGGTTAGAATGGAACAATCTAACAATCTAGAGATGATAAAATTTAGTTTTACTTTACTAATCCCTTGAATAATACAGTCCATTGTCAAGAGACTACACAAGTAACTATCAAGTATTTGTCAGCTTCTGATCTCCAAAAACCAGCATAACAACACAAAAAAGGGAGTTGGATTCTTTTAACTTCATGAAAATAATTGGATATATGCAGGTGACTTTCAGTACCTCTGATACTGGTCAGAAACAAAAGTGAAAGAAAGAAAAGAAAATTACTAACCCTCTTTCCCTGACCTCATCAGCATCTAGCAATTTCAGCAATTACAGTTACTTGAATTCCACATTCTTAAAATGACTACCAGCAGAGTGCCATCCTTCCACAGAGTAAGAATGCACTGAATCGTGCTGGTAATTGTTTTGCATAGTAGAAGAATTATTTACTAATATTACCTAATTCTTCTTCCATGGTGGGACCTTTATTTTGAGAATTGGAGACGCCAAGTACTCTGTTAAATAATATAGAAAATGCACTGCCCCAGACACCTGAAAGGGAAAAAGTAAACAATGAATGGAGGCTGGTAGAAGGAAAAAAAAAACATATACTGCACTATTTAAGCAGTTGCTTGCTCTCTGAACACACCTCTGATTTTGGAACATGCCAAGTCATAAGCTCAGATGTACATACCAGAAACAAAAAACAGGGAATGCCAATCCATGTCTGTGAAATCTTTCAAATGGATGTCTTCCAACAAATTGAGAACTCTACTTCTCGTCTCACACTTTGTGGGATTGTATTTAAAAGTCCTTGTCCATGAACTACTGAAATTAGTTTTATTTTAAAGYCTCTTTCTGTCACATACTCACCCATCAAGAAATGCAAGGGATTTTCACTATACTTCTTCACCACTGTCCCCATAAAAAATTTGCTTCCAAACAAGTCAGGAGACATAAAAGTGCCATACTTTGCCATACCAATCTCATAGGGACTGAATTCCACCCAGTCTGCAAAACAAKAAACAAAATCGTGCTTAGTTAGCAATCTCAACCTGAACAGAAACAGAGGACGAAAATATGTAAACAAATGAAACCTCTGTCCAAGCAAAGAAATTTTAGTTAAATGGGAAGCTAAATAACTAACAGGAATATCTCTTAGGTTGTGCAGAAGTCAAAATTTTGATTTCAAATGAAGGACAGTCTCATGTCTCAGCAGAGCAGGAATTCTCATTCTCATTCTCTCTTATCACAACAAACTTCGGTGAAAAAATATGAGGTTGTAAAAACAGAAGTATAAAAGCAGCGATCATGAATGAGAAAAACAAAATGACGTCTGGTTTTCATCTCATGCTTCAATATGATTCCCTGTCACATGAAATGCAACTTGGGTCTAAGTTCCAAGTTTCTTTTCTTTCACTGTGTTCCTACCAAAATGCAGAGGGCAGTGACAAAGGCTGCAGAAAAAGTATTTAATATCACAAAAGTTGTGAAAGATTCTAGGAGAGGCATTTGGATTCCACCAAAACCTAAAGTTTCTAGTGAAATCCAATATGAAAAGGCAAAGCTGAGAGGCAGCTGAGAAACTTATTACTACCAAATGATGCAAAACATATTTTTAAAAGTACATGCCATTTTATTGAATAGAGAGCTCAATAAAAATATGGAATAAAATGTTCAAATGCGCTTTCTGATCTTAGCAGAAAATTTCAGAAGTGATTTACATTCTATGATGTATGCCTTTTTTGAAAATGGATTTTAGTGGATTTTGAAATATTTTCTTTGATACCAGTAGAGTTGCTTACATCAGAGAATTCATTTCAAAAAGGGAGCGATATGAACAAAAAACACCCTACATTTTTAGTATTTCACCCATTCATCTATTTTATGTTCCATATTTTTAGTAGTGATTGATTTGACTGCTTCTGTAAACAAATTAGAAATAATTCTGAAATGGAAAGGCAAAAGAAACAGCTTTGAGAAAGCCCCACAAGTCATAGGATGTCATCCACTCCTCAAGATATTCAGTGTTTCTGTTGAAATGTTAAGCCTAAGGTTAGCAACTCGTCCTGAAAAGATTTAATCACGACTGCTGAGAGTTTCATTTCGTGGGGCAATGCTTATCTATGCTAAGTCAAATACAACATCCTATTTTCTAAATAAACCACCCACAAATCTTCACATTTATTGGAACAGAAGGAAATTCCTTTGAAGATCCAATCCAGGAATTTAACGGTATTTCCCTTTAGATATATAAACAGGAATTGGCAGATATGTATTCAGAACCATGTTGACAGCAAAACTAAATTTAGAATTAGAATTAATTTAATCTGTGATAATCCACTTTCATTTTTGTATTTGTACTGAAGAAGATGATTTCTCAAATCACATACCCTGCTTAGGGAAATAAGATTTCTGCCTTAAAATTAAAGGGCTTCGGCATTAGCTTCTGCCATTCCAGAAGCTCCTTGAGACAGTGACCATTCAAATGAGCAGGACTTGAATGTCGCAAGAAACAAGAACTCTGTACCAGGAGAAACACTTACTGTTTATATCCCAGCAAACTGGGTTAGTTCCTTGGCTGTGGCTTAATCCTAAATGTACTAAAGTCAAACCTCTCAGCTGTATTTACTGCATTTTGGATGTGGCCCTGATGTAAGTTAGATCGTAACTCTACACTGCTTCATACCAGCTGAAGATGCAACAGGTTTTTCCTTTTCTCAGGAGGGAAGACAGAGAGGTAATATTTTGCCAACATTAAGCATGTGGCAGATTCAGGATTGGGCACATAAATGCACGGACTGTACTCACACACCAAGACCAGATTCATTTTACAGTCCAGCCTTGCTGCATGCGGGCAGATCAAAACCACATACCCAACCCAGTATGTGTGATGAACATGGCTAACCAAGCACCAACTGAAGGATCCCTCTGAAACCTGAAGCCTGGGATCTGAGCACTATGAATCCATACCTCAAGGCAGCCCTGCTTCCCAGATGAATTCTGTAGCACTTACTGGCCATGGTGCAACACACACATTCACTCTCTCACAGATACAAGTTTACTATAATGACTTCAAAGAGCAAAACCCCAAAATCCAAATTTTGACTGGTCTGGCATTGCAGCAGCAGCAAAGCTGGTGAACAAGGCTGTTAGGGGATGGAAGCATGCAATACCAAAGCCAAACATTAAATTCCACTCCCCTCTTTAACACTGGATATCAGTATCTTAAGGTAATTTCTTATCATTAAAGAAGCTATCATAATTTAAAAAAAAAAAAAAAAAAAGCTGTCTAACTAAATCACTGTAATTATGTTCAGTTAAAATGATTACTGCAAGTTTTGGGTATGGCCGGCGCCACCTGGGTCAGAAATGCTATTGGTAGGGAAAACATGCAGAGCCTGGGGCATGAAAGCTATTAGCAGCTGCATGAAATCTTGCACCATCACTCCCAGAAGGAATGTTATCTGATATAATTAATGCATTTCAACTTGAAACAACATGAACGATCTCACCTACATCTATAATCTAGTAAATAAGGAAGTGTAAATATTTCTGTTCAAAACTTACTATATACTTCACATCAAGAATAGCTGTTCAGTTCTAAAAGGAGAAAAAAAGCTTACAATAGAAACGATCAAGATCTAGCATCCTATATAATGATATAGATGATAGCCTCAAAAAAGCGAAAATAAGATCCACTGGCAGAGGCAATACCTTTTTTAGACCAATTGGTAAGGCTAGAGAAATTAGACCAGCTTTCAGGTGCTTCTGGTCTTGTTTAGAGAAGGCCATTACTAAAGATAATTTTGTTTTTAAAACGGTAAATAAGTAACCCAAATAAAACGTCTCAGAAAACAGAAGCTCATCAAAAAACAAAATACTTTTATTTTCAAACAAAAAGGTTTCAGTTTCCTAAGGAGGTAAGTAGACATTCTCCCATGAAAAATTTAACCTAATTTACAACCTCATTTTCCATTACGAATGAAGTTTTGACAGCAACTTTTACAAATAATCTTTTTAGGAAATGTGGATACAATGTCTGACTTACAAACCTTGGGCAAGCCACTTGTGTTTCCCTTCTCAGTCTTATATATAACTACATAGATAYACATATCCTTTTCTTTGTACAGCATCTAGCACAATTGGACCCACTCTCAGTTGAGGCTACTAGATGGGATTAAAACCTATGGAATAAATGAAAGCAAAAGCCCCTTTTGTGTTACCAACAGTACTTTACACTGTGTAACAAGTAAAAAAGAGGGAGTATATCTAAATTGTTTGTTCAGTTCTGATTTCACTCTTCTTAGGAAGAGGAATAATCTTGTATGACTGAAGACATTTCCCTTTACCTGTTTGATATACTAATGTCAAGCAGCTTTCTGCTGTTGGAGAAACACYAGCTTTCTTTTTGTCTTGACTCCTGCAATGTACTTAGCTACTTCATGGATAAGCAGTATTCTTTTCAATTGGTAGGAAATCATTTTTTTGTAACATATAGAGAACAAAACTTGGCCATCACTTAACATTTTACAGAAACCTAAAGAGGCTGTTATTGTGTTAGACTTATTTTCAGGTCAAAAAATAAAAATTAATGTTTACAAAATGGTCTAAGAATAAGTCTCCAAACCCAAGAATAATAGTGAAATAAAAGGCCGCTGACCTAAAATACAGTCTGTTTGTCTTTCCAAGGACAGGAAAAGATGCATCTTAAAAGCCAAGAAAAGGCTCAGTTCCATGGTATGCCGTGAGGAATATGTCCATTTGATGCCTGCCCTCCACAACCCTGTAACCTTGGAAATACTGCAGCAATTGAACAAGTATCCATCTACCTTAGTATGTGATCACTTATCCCTGAGTTAACTTCCTGTTATCAGACTCTACTGTCAGATTCCCAGAAGCCGCTGAACACAAACGTGTCCATTTCCCCACCACCTTTTAAAACCCATCAGAACTGTCCTTATGATGTGCCTGTTTGGTATATCCTTCAACATCACAACTTCCTATTCTTTTTATAAATTAAAATCTCCCCGTACTCAGTTCATAACAATGTGAATTTTGTTAAGCCCCGAAGAATGTTTCATATCATGGCAAATTCCTTCCTAATCCCTGCCAGAAGACTAATAATTTCAAGGTGTACCAAGTTGCAGGATACAATTATTCTCAGAAGTATTAAAAAAATAGGCTTTTTTTTTCAGCCACGCACTTCTCTCTTCTTTTCACAAAGGACTCAATACACAGATTGAAAACATACCTGCAAACATCAGCTCTGAGACATCTGGTTTGACATGGAGACATGTAAAGAGTGGGAGAGCACACTGCGCATTATTGGTTTTCTCTTTCATGTTGCTCAAAGTGGTGTCCATTCTCTGCATGAAAAGAAAGACATTATGTCCAAACGGATCCTATAAAGGCCTGCTGATATTTGGGAGACTACTCATTTCTCTGAAATCCTCAAAGAGAAGGAAAATGGACAAACTCAGTTACTTCCAAGAAAAACAGAACAGAAGAACTTGTAAAAGAAAGTAATCTGCTTGAATACCTTTTAAATGCACAATTCAGGAAGGAAGGACTGGGAGAAGACATGATAGGAAGATGAAATAAGCATGTGTTATAGAATCCAAAATAACACGGCCAAAAAGAAAACAGTATTGCTGGACAAAGCAAGTTCTTTCCCTCTGCTACTGTAAAAGATGAAAACAAGGAAAAACCTCTTAGGCAGAACCGCCATTAATGATCATGTAATGTTTTTCAATCTGTGCTGTTTCCGAAAAGTCAGCAAAGATAACTAAGAAAAGCAAACGGACTATTAAGAGGCTTACATTTGCTAACCAAGGATCTGCATCTCCCCCAGAAAATATTCTGGAGTCTGCAATCAAGAAAGACTGAAAGTCATTATGACATAACAGTACTAAGATGTGTTATCTGTGGATAACCAAGAGCCTTATTTCCATTTTTCAATGACTGTGTCAGGTTCAGATTTAAGATAAACATCTGTGCATTCATTTAACTCCTTAGTAAACAGGGACTTCTAACCAACCTCACAGGATCATTAACATCCCTTCATCGTCAGAAACCCACCCTATATATCACAGTTACTAAAAGCTGTGTTGCCTGTTTTTCAGTATTTTAGTGTTTAAAACCTAATGGCAACATATACTCATGAAAGATACAAGTGTATAAAACAAGCGTGTGAATCTATTAACACATTTCAATCTTACGGTAAGATCAAATCCAAATTCTGCTCACCTGACTCATTTGAACTTGAAGTCTGTGTGCCTGATTCAGTCAATTAGGATTTGTCAATAATAAAATACAACAGTATGAAGCCCTCCTATTGTTTCTTTTTTCAGAAAAACAAGTAATAATAAATAGAGATGGGGATCTTTCACCTTGAAATTAGTATTTTGTTAAGCAAATGCTGCTTTTCTTATAGCAAAATGTGCATAAAGAGGTTACACCATTTTGTAATTTTTTGTTGAAATTGCTTGAGTAGTAATTTTAATGGATGATACACAATGTTAAGAGCTTGCTGCAAGTACCCAGCAGTTGAGTTCATTTCTGTTGCACGTGAATGCATGAAGTTTTCCTAGCTCTTAAAGAAATGAGTACCATTCAGAAACATGTCTCAGAGCAAGTAAAGCATTTTATAAGTTTCTTATCCAGTACCTGTTAGCTATAACTTTAAATATTCCTATTGCTAAACATGCTTCGTTAATGTTACCAAGGCCATTTCAAAAAAATAGTAACAGCGGTTATTACGCAATAGTTTTACAACTCTAATAATCATAAAAAAATGAACTCACATTATGGATAAGTGTTTCGCCTATTAGCATTCCAAAGATATCTGTGAAGGTGACAGGCTGGCCTGAGCTTTTCTTATTCCACAGTGCTTCAATGTAGCGTTTGACTTTCTGAGGAGTGAGCAGCAGAAGTGGGTTGTGACTCACAGAGTTCATCAATTCTTGATTAATCTCCTTTGGTCCTTTTTCTGGAAAATCCGGGTGTGAATACAAAGTTGACATGTACCTGCAATGAAAAATAGGCTCTGTAAGTATCAAAGCCTGGTTCAATGTCAGCTGCCTGAAACGTACAATAAGCTCAAAAATAATTTGATACAATTACTGATTAAATCAGATTTMTTTACTCACCGTTTATAAAGTAAGTTGTAATTTCTTTTTTCTCAAGGCATAGAAAGCTAAAAAATTTATTCTAAATGTAAGCATACAATCAAACACTCAACATACATTTCCATAATGTGTATGATGTAAAAGATTAAAGTGTTCCTCATTTATCTGTTTAAGGGACAATGGACAGAATCATCATAAGCTGAAAAAACAGCTTCTCAAGTTGTCACAGCGTACCTAAATTTGGCAGACTGGAGGTCCTGTAAGTATACACATGCATTTCTTTCACTCTAAGATGTACCTCTCTCTGTCACTCTCCAGTTCATTATTACTATTCAAAAATTCCTAACATATATTAGTATATGGCATATTTTCCAGGATCTAGATGTTTTCATAATAAAATGAAGCACAGTAACTACARCCTGTGCAGAGACTTAATTGAGTCTGAGGATTCAGAAGAGGCCTATCAGGCAAATCTTGATTTTGTCACCGAGTAACTCCAGAAACTGAAGTTTTGGTTACTCAAAACAAAGTTTAGACACACATGCAGACAACTGTGGTTTGCACTTGGAGGCTTAAGTACGCTATGGGTGAAGACTCAAGATAGGCTGTCCTAATGTGCTAGACGTTCATTTCACTATTATTTATTCAATTAGCTGGCTCAGGTATACATACCACACCGCAGGCATAATTCTGCAYAGCAGTGTGATACACATTGTGTAAGCTTGGCCCTGAGATCATTGCCCGGCAATTTACTTGACAGCATGATGAACCCTGTCACAGGCATGATGTAAGAACTTGATTCATTAGTCCTCGCGCAGTCTCTAAAGCTTTGCATGCACGTCAGCTCATGGGTGGAACAAACACAGCAGCAAGCTTCCACGCGAGCAGGTAAAGGAAAACGCAGGATGAAGAATTCAGTACAAGGTTGAAGCAAGATGACAGAAACAATCAGGGAGGTAAATGCATTGCTCCAAGGTTAGGCATGCATCTGAGTGAACAAGCAAAAACCTGCCTCTCCCTGCAGGAAAGGAATTCTCCACCCTTCAGAANAAAAAAAAAAAAAAAAAAAAAAAGAGAAGAGCATTATTCCCAAGTAATAGACTGCATGGAAACAAAGAAAAGAAAGGGAGTGTCAAAGTCAATTTATTTATTCATCAAGCAAGGAAAGTCTGAATAGGTGACATCACCAAGACAGCAAAAGCAAATTTGTTTAAATACAACTGTTTCCAGTATATGTTCCTGACTGAATGAGTTCAGATAATCTTGCTATTTTAATACAGATTTTATAGGTTTACATTAGATCAACTATGTATTCACACCTGGGTTTTCCCAAAAAAGGATCTCATGGCCAGCTGACTGACGTCTTTTCAGAACATGGACTACATACCATTCCCTAGAAACACAGTGAGCATTTTTCACACTGCGTTGTACTATTCAATTGCTCTTCATCCAGCCAAATGATATCTTCCACTTTTTGCAATTTGACAAAAGTACATCCAGGTCTGTCAATAGACAGTGATAAATCTGCCCCCCACAACCACTAGTGATAGAAAACCCAGGTTCCAGGGATGCCAATCTTTTATAGTTCAATCTGAACGAGAAACTTACTCTAGTTCATAGACACTTTAAGCGTTTCAAAACCTTCTGGCATTCTGAAAGCTTTCTATCTGTCTGGGAGGGGGGAAGCAAGCTTCACACAAGTGAAAAATAATTGAAAAAAACCACACAAGGAATAGAACAGATCATTATCTATTTCAAAAGAGCTAACAACTTTGGGGTTAGAGTATCTCCTTGGAACGTGTGGAACCAAAATTCATGTGTCTCCTTAGAGTTAAACCAGGGGATAAAACTCATCCCAGGCAGATTCTCTGCTCATTTATATTCAGCTATTCCAACAAAAGTCTTTTTCCCTTACTCTTGAAGAAATGATATATTCATATAATCCTGTAATTTAGACTGGAAGGAACCTCGAGGTCTCTATTCGCACCTCCTGCACAATGCAGAGCCAACTTAAAAGTCAGATCAGGTTGCTCAGGGCTTTGTTCAGTCAAGTTCTACTTTCACATTAAGTATTCACTGAGTCAGATGGAGAGAGGATGACACCTTACCCAGCCCAGTTAAGTAAGGATGCGGCAATACATTCCAGTGCTTGACCACTCTCACTGCAAAATAGTTTTCCTAATAGCTAATCAAATTTACCTTGCTGTAACTTATGGCCATAACCCCTTGTCCTTTCTCTGTGCATCTCCAAAAAGAGTCTGTTTTCTTTACAGCTACCCATTAGGTAGCTGAAGATAACAGTCAGACCTCCCACCACCACTACCCTTGCCGACTCCTCAAGGCTAAACAAATCCAGCTGCCTCACTTTCTCATGTGTTCCAGTCCCCTAATTGCCTAGGTGGTACTCTGATGGAATTAATCCAGTTTGTCGACACCTTTCTTGTACTAGGTGGCCCTAAACAGGATTCAGATGCAGCTCCAGTATTCAAACTGRTACATAAAAAAAAAACTGGTTAGGATAAAATCATATTTTGTGACATTTGGGATACTCCCTTGAAAAGTTGAAAATTTTCTTAAGACGTAACATCCTCTACTGCAACCTGACCCATTGACATTAAAACCAAGTTTTAAAGTTGGACAAAAAAAAGTCTGCAGTTTTTCACTTAATGAAAAAAGTGTAGTGTTAAGGAGCCCAAACAGTTAGGAAATTTGGATTGAATTTGTCAGATGTCTTTGGCTGAYGAAAATCACACAGCTTTTAAATATGTTACATATTTTCATTTAAGAAACGTCAAAACAAATAGTTTCAACATTTGTAATAAGTGTAATTTGGGACAATTTTTATAAAAGCCAAGAAGAAAAAAGGCTGCAGGTTCATAGCACTGGGCAGGGAGAAGAGAAACCCTCTCATTCAGAAGAGTGGTTGAGGCAGACATAATATTGGGGTCTTCTGCTGCCTCCAAAGCCCTGAGCTCATAACGCCCAGAGAGTGCCTTTCACACAGTGAAGTCACTCTGACTTTCTCCTGGTGATGTTCCTGTTAATGGGCTGAAGAATTCATTGAGACAGACAGCAGGACATCATAACTACCTGATTAGGGAATTCTAATTGAGACATCTTGGAAGATCTTTTCTCCCACCTGACTAACAAACTATTTTAAAAAACAATGTAATTGCTAAATCAAACAGTGACAATAGGAGTGCTACATGGCCATCCATAGCAGGATGCCCTACAGCATAGCAGTCTGTCAGTATTCTTTCCTACAAGCTGAAATACATTTGCTCACATCTCCTTACACTAAGAAAAGAGTCAGTGAACAGGTCCTAGACATCCCCAATAAATCCACTAAGAAGGGGACTACTGAGTCTAAAATGGAGCAAAAGTTCTTTCAGTGATTTTGAGAATCTCTGAAAAGTGCCCCAAAATGATATAATCCATTCTGGGTTGAATGAGTCATCATCTTCAAATTGCAAGGAATTTTTTTTTTTCCATTTCATCAGCAAAATAAAGCAACACAAAAAATATTTTGGATCTATACCAACAGCTTGAATTCTTAATTTTTTGGTTATCAAAATGAAAGAATCAGTTACACAGTCCTAGTACGTACAGTATTAGCTGTTGATACAGAAACGTGGGTGCATAAAAAAAAAAAAGCACCTCTTTTCATCCATTCCTGCTTTCAAAGCTCCTAGGAAGATCACCTGGAGGCTGAGCTGTCCTCACCCTTTGAGGCATTCTGAAACACCTCCACCAGCAGACTTGCTCCACTGACTTGCTATGCTGCAAGACAGCTGTCTCTGTATGTCTTTTCCATACTGATAGTGTATGTGTAAAATTTGCCATGAATTATAACCTTAGAAATAAGTCAACGCTCATGAAAATTCATTCTTGAACTTCCTGAAGAAAAAGTGAAGAAAAACAAAAGAAAAAACCCTTACCATGTGGATCCTGAGAGACCAGCAATGTAAGTCGCACAGTCTAAAATTCCTGATTCATAAAGTGCTTTCATGACTCCAGCAAACCCCACCATGGCACGAAATCCACCTCCTGAACCCAATATCGCTATCACTGGTACCTGCATAGATGAGAAGAATAGCATATCACCACATCGATTCCGATAAAGACTTAAAAGCAGTAAATAAACGTTATTCATCAATCACTGGCCAAACACACCAGCCTTGTGCAATTAATAGGTCACCATCCAGAGATCCTCACACCAGAGAAGAAACGTGTGCTTTTCCAAATCTGTGCACAAAAGTTCTAACAAGCCAGAAGGAAGGTATTCTGCAATCTCCTAGTGGTACGTGTGTAAGAGAACGGCAAAATACTTTAATAAAGCACTTTGAGATATGACTTTTAAATACTGTATGTAGAATAGAACAGTATTGTAATCCCACCCATGAAGTTACCGTCCCTCTTAGGTTCTCTGGGCCCAAGAGTGATGTACAGTATCAGTATGTCATTTACTCAGTCCCTTCTGCTTCACAAAGAGCTGGATGGCAGAAGTACTTTTGGACTGCAGCACGGGAGGAGAGCGCTGCTGATCACAAGCAAGGGAAGCCAGGAACCAGCCAGCAGCATGAGAGGTTCTCTGTGCCAAGGTGGAAATCTCACAGAGAGGCACAGCAGACTTCCTTCCAGCTCCCTACTTATCTTGTACCTAGGGACCATTAGCAACCAGGAGGTGCAAACAGATGGCATGTAACAAAGCACCTGGCATGCAGGGATATAAAGGGAAGCTAAAGGTGCCTAGCTCCCATGCAGGCAAGAAGGAAGGTATGACTGAGGCAACACAAGGGCAGGAAGAACGTGTGAATTCCCAGGAGAGGGAGAGCTGCAAGCTTGCTACTTCTGGCAGCGAGAGAAGTCTCCCCTTCCACCTGCAGCTCTTCACCTCGGTTCAGAGCCCTGGTGATAGAGAAGGAACAAATGCTGTCAGGGAGGATTTTGGACCAGACATCACAGGTTACTGGATAAGAAAGTGACAAGCGATGGTAGCTGATGTCTCCCTCTTCTACGGGACACAGGCCAACCTACCAGCCAGACTGATTATTTAGGGAGGTTTGCTGCTTGCCCAGACTCCAGATCCAATCTCCAGATGGCATGGAGAAATGGCTGAGTCTCACCTGGCCTTCCAGATGCTACTCCTCGCTGCTCATCCATGTGGGCAACAGTGATACAAGCAGGGGAGACCCTGAGCAGATGAGAGGTGCTTTGCCCCCTCTTGGAGCAAGAATGAGGGGCACAGGCACCTGAAGCTGTGGCCTATGGACTTGATCTTTCCAGTTGGGAAGAGGAACGGCTCAAGCAGATGCTATCAGGCTCCGGTGGTGTCACTAGTGAGACTCTTGGCTTCTTGACCATGAAGCCTTGCTTGCTGATGAAGATGGTCCATGGGAAAATAAAGAATCCACCTGACCAACAGAGTGAGGAACACCTTCATGAACAGACTTGCTAATTTAATGAGGAAGACTTTAGACTAACTTCAATGACAGGGACCTAAGTGAGCAAAGGGTGCAAATGTTGCAAATACAGGAGGAATGCATGGGAGAAAGCTAGTAGTGAGACCTGCATGTTCCTGCTCAGAAGGAAGAGTGTTCAGAGGCTTACCTCAAATGTCTCTATATTGATGCACAGAGACATCAAACAAGAAAAATTGGAAGTTCAAGTGCAGTCACAGGTCTATGACACAATCAGAATGCCACAGACTTGGTGGGACAGCACGCATGCCTTGCACACTGCCATGGATGGGTGGAGGCTGGGAAGATAGGCGGGGAAAAAGGGTGCAAGGGGGCTGTGCTCTACAAGAAAGCAGCTCCTTGATTGCACAGAACATCAGGATGCAACCAGAGACACGTCTTTTGGGAGCTTCTGGGTCATGATCACAAAGAAAGTAATGCTAGGGATGTTGTGGCAGTCAGATTCAGACTGCTGACCAACGGGATGAAGTGGGTAAGGCTTTCTCTAAAAACCAGAAGTCTTCTAGAATCATAGAATCATTAAGATTGGAAAAGACCTCTAAGATCATCGAGTCCAACCATCAACCCAACACCACCATGCCCCACTAAACCATGTCTGGCCTCATCTACACGTCTTTTAAATACCTCCAGGGATGGTGACTCCATTGGCAGCCTGTGCCAATGTTTAACCACTCTTTCAGTAAAGAAATTTTTCCTAATGTCCGATCTAAACCTCCCCTGGCGCAACTTGAGGCCATTTCCTCTCGTATCGCTAGTTACTTGGGAGAAAAGACTGACACCCACCTCGCTGCAACCTCCTTTCAGGGAGTTGTAGAGCGCGATAAGGTCTCCCCTCAGCCTCCTCTTCTCCAGGCTAAACAGTCCCAGTTCCCTCAGCCGCTCCTC
>JAYKAV010003272.1:112736-163308 GCA_035582835.1 Phoebastria nigripes | reverse complement strand
ACATACAGAGCCACCCCACCGCCTCTCCTTCCTCGCCTGCCCCTTCTGAAGAGCTTATAGCCATCCATTGCAGCACTCCAGTCATGAGAGTCGTCCCACCATGTTTCTGTGATCCTGATCTGGCTGTGCACCTCACAGGGGCTTTTTAATCCCCTGCTGAAAGGTCAGCATTGTGCAAGCCATCCAGGAAGTTGTAGACTGCCTTGGTGACAATTTCCTAATGCAAATGCTGGAGGGGCTGACTAATGCTGTACCTCACCTCCTGCTCACAAACAGTAAAGAACCAGAGGCAATCACAGCCGCTGGGAGCTGCTTGGGTTGCAGTCCTCACAAAGTGATTGAGTTCAGGATCAGACCAAGGTTGGGAAGTGAGCATCAGAGTTAGGACTCTGGAATTGACTAAACTCTGGATTGTTCTAGCACTTGCTAGGCAGAATCCCCTCAATTTTCTCTGTTGGCAGTAAATTGAGTGTTGGCAATAGCGCTCCTTTCAGAGACAACTGGGACTAGCTGAGCTCCAGAGGTCCCTTCCAAACAGTATTTCTACGACTCTCTTATATCATACTTTCTATTCAATACTACTTGCTAATAGGGCACAATATTATCATTGCGCAGAATCCTCCATTTTAGGTTCCTTACAGGCACAGAAAGGTAATGCCTGATTTTTCTGATTCTTCAGGTCAAATAGTAGAATGAATATATATATATATATGAAGTCAAATACTACCATTATGACCCTCCTTAACTTCCTGTCTACTGAAATAATGTATAGAATTTCAAGTTCAATTCACTCGCACAGACTTGTGGCACTGCTTCAGACCTTAAATACAACCAATAAGTCTACAAATTAAGTGAATAAACCACGTCAGGTCTCAGCATAGCAAGTTGTTGCCCCCACGATGCCCTGTTACTTAGAACTCTAATTGCCTGCTTTCTGAAGAATTAGAAACTATTTGAAGAAGTCGCCACTTGTAGCAAGATTTCTAAATAAAAATATACTCAGAATTTCTTTAGAACGTCTGTCCTTCTTATCCATAATCCAAAATAGAGAAAATACTAAATTTAGTCATTAAATAGACTATTTAGTTACAAAACCACAGAAATTTTTAAAGCAATCGAAACACCAGCTTTAATCCAAATGGTATCTTTGTGACAGAGCCAAAAGCAGTAGAAGTTCCTAATCAGAAACAGAATAGAGACAAATAATATTTTGGCTAGGAGTTTAAAAACACATTTTATAATAAAAACATCTGATATTACCACATAGCATGAAGACAGTCTCAAATTTACAACTATCTTGCAAAAACTACAGGAGAGGTAAGGAGAATTTATGCCTATCTGTACACCCACTCAGCTACCAAGAGGTAGCAAACTGAGCAAAAGCAGAGCCAGTTACAAGTGACACCATACTGAAAACGTATCTACAGGGGTTTTATTTTATACTTCTTTCCTTCTTACTTCCCAGCCTTCTCAGCCCTGACTTCAAAGCTGTTCCCTTCCATTGCATAGTTTCTCCAAGTATCTAGAAAGAAGACAAAATAAAATAAAATAGCRATAGGAGAAAAACTGCCAGCAAAACCTCGACCCTGAATACGGGGAGAGCAGACTTTGGGCTGCTGAAGGAGCTACTTAGTAAGGTCCCCTGGGAATCTGCTTTTGAAGGTATTGGGGTCCATGAATGCTGGTAGCTTTTTAAGAGCCATCTCTTAAGAGCGCAAGGGCAGGCAATTCCAAAGTGTGRGAAGTCAAGCAAGCAGGGCAGAAGGCCGGCTTGGCTGAGCAGGGATCTTCTTCTAGAACTTAGGCAGAAAAGGAAAGCTTACGGACATGGGAAGCAAGGACAGGCAACAGATGCTGTTCACCACTGTACGGAGAAAATTTGTGCGGCCAAAGCTCAATTACAGTTCAAGCTGGCCACCATTGTGAAGGACAACAAAAAGGGCTTTTTAAAATACATTAACAGCAAAAGGAGGATCAGAGATAACATTGATCYGTTACTTGATGAGGTCAGTCACCTCACAAATAGGGACGTAGACAAAGCAGAGACGTTGAATGCCTTCTTCGCCTCTGTCTTAAACACTGATGATGGGCCCAGGAACTGCCAGAGCCCTGTGTTGGAAGACCGTGACCGGGGGGGTGATAAACTCCCAGCCAACTCTGAACTTGTTCGAGACTTGCTGCTCCAGCTGGATGCACGTAAGTCTATGGGGCCTGATGGGATTCATCCCAGGGTACTGAAAGAGCTGGCTGATGTTATTGTGGGACCTCTCTCCATTATTTTTCAATGGTCTTGGGAGTCTGGAGAGGTCCCAGTCAACTGGAAGCTGGCAAATGTTGTCCCACTTTTCAAGATCGGTAAGAAGGAAGACCCTTGTAATTAATTACAGGCCTGTCAGTCTCACTTCAGTGCCTGGTAAAATTATGGAGAAGGTTATTCTGGGAGTTATTGAAAAACACTTGAGAGACAATGCAGTCATTGGTCATAGCCAGCATGGGTTCACGAGGGGAAAGTCCTGCTTAACTAACTTAATTTCCTTTTATGACAAGGTCACCCATCTAGTTGACCAAGGGAAGCCAGTAGATGTGGGGTTTTTGGATTTTCGCAAAGCGTTTGATACTGTCTCTCACAGTATCTTTCTGGACAAAATGTCCAGCACGCAGCTAGATAAGTCCATAATATGTTGGGTGAGCACTTGGCTGACGGGTTGGGCTCAAAGAGTTATAGTAAATGGAGTTATACGAGGCTGGCAGCCACTCACCAGTGGGATTCTCCAGGGCTCAATTTTAGGGCCAGTGCTCTTTAACGTTTTTATAAATGATCTGGACACAGGAATCAAATGTACATTAAGTAAGTTTGCCTATGATACTAAACTCGGAGGAGCTGTGGACTCCCTCAAGGGTAGAGAGGCCTTACAGAGAGATCTGGATAGACTAGAGAGCTGGGCAATCACCAACCGCATGAAATGTAACAAGAGCAAGTGCCAGAATCTCCACCTGGGACAGGGTAATCCCGGTTATACATACAAATTGGGGGACAAGAGGCTGGAGAGCAGCCCTGCGGAAAGAGATCTGGGGGTTTGGGTTGATGGCAAGTTGAATATGAGTCAACAGTGTGCCCTGGCAGCCAAAAGGGCCGACCATGTCCTGGGGTGCATCAAGCACAGCRTAGTGAGCCGGTCAAGGGAGGTGATTGTCCCACTCTGCACCGCACTGGTGCAGCGCCACCTCAAGTACTGTGTGCAGTTTTGGGCACCTCAATACAAGTACATTGAACTGTTAAGAGTGTGTCCAGAGGAGGGTGACCAAGATGGTGACAGGTCTCGAGGGCAAGACCTACGAGGAGCAGCTGAGGTCACTTGGCTTGCTCAGCTTGGAGAAGAGAAGGCTGAGGGGTGCCCTCATCRCAGTCTACAGCTTCCTCAAGGCGGGCAGCAGAGGGGGAGGCGCTGATCTCCTCTCTCTGGTGACCAGCAATAGGACGTGGAAATGGAATGAAGCTGCGTCAGGGGAAGTTCAGACTGGACATTAGGAAAAGGTTCTTCACTGAGAGGGTGGTCGGTCACTGGAACAGGCTCCCCAGGGAAGTGGTCACGGCACCAAGCCTGTCAGAGTTCAAGGAGCGTCTGGAAGATGCTCTTAGTCATATGGTTTAGTTTTAGGTAGTCCTGTGAGAAGCAGGGAGTTGGACTCGATGATCCTTATGGGTCCTTTCCAACTTGAGATATTCTACGATTCTGTGATTCTAAAAATTAACTTGCTACCATGATTGAGTGTTTCAGCAAAGGTCCCACCTGGTTCCCAGTTTCCGAAACCCAGAAGAATTTTCCACTGTTCAATGGTGATAAGGCAACAACTTCTTGGTTGTTACTAAGCATAAAAAGAATTACACAGTTGTGCAGAAAGCCCCTATCTGATCAAACTGGTAATCAGTCAAAAATTTCACTGACACGCAATTTAAGGTGCCAATAGACAGGATTAGTTATAAGAAAATGAACCATGTGACTACTAAGTTCAGTTTCTTTCTGTGACTCCACAGTCCAAGCCACGAAACTCTCCTGCGGACTGAAAACGCACAGTCACACGGAAATGACCATGCACAATGACCAAGTATGTTGAGATATTTCTTGAGGCTTCCATTACACAAAAACTGCTTATTGTTGATGCAGTAAGATTATTTGATTATCTTCGTAAGTGTTAAGCTTTAGTAATAGAAACCACAGGTATTTACTGGCACCAGCATTCATTGTGCACCTCCAGAGATAGCTATCTATCAAAAAATGACAAAACAAAGGTAAAGATTTAGGACATGCCTGTTTTGTTAAGCCAACACCCCAATAACGGAGCAGTTGCTTTGAACAGAAGAGCCATATTACTAATCACAAATTTAATAATGTATGTTAGGCTTTGAAAGCTCTTTACAAACACTACCTAATTAACCTACACAGACAAATCCCAACAGGATGAAGACAGCGGTTTGCAGGTGCAAGCCTGGAAAAAGTATGTGAGAGCACTTCCAAAGCACCACTATTCAACAAATCTATTCATCAGTGCAGTGGCATGAGCACAAGGGAAAATCTGAGTTTTCTTCAGGATGCAGAGAAATCTGTAAGGAGGATCAACAAAGAATGTCGAGAAGAGTCACTAGCATCCTGACGGCAAACTCCTCCTGTATACTTAATCCACAGGCATTCTGGGAATCCTGTATTGGGGGAGGGTGGGTATACCGAGAAGTAGGTGTATGTATAGTATCTCTTCATTTCCACTCGATACCAAAGCAAAGTATGAAGAGTTGCAATCACTACTTTATTTCCAGACATGAAATTCAAATAAAGAGCTCTAGAGTAAAGGGCAGCAGCTTAAGTAAGCTTCCCACAGTAAATAAAGCTTTTAAATGATGAAAAAATAACTGAAGAGAAGCATCTACTGCACATTTACATTCATTTATTTCAGCCAACTGAATACAAGTTGACTTGTAGGCATAAGTCAGGTGATGAAGGTTAAGAGTCCTTTCCTGCTTTGCAGAGCACGGTAGAGTGCATGTCCAAGCAGGTAGATTTGTTAAAGCAGCTTTTTAGCTGCAATTCAGTTTCCAACACATTTAAGGGCAAGAAATGGTAAAATTTGAAATTACATACACCCATCTTACAAGTCGCCCTCTAGGATAAATAGGGCAGAGGCAGGGGGGGAAGTAGCTGCAGACAGAGTACAAAGGGAAAAGAACCAAGAAGCCATCTCATGATTGAGAAAGAATGGAGAAAAGATAGGATACCAAGGTGTGCACGCTTCTCCAGGTACACAGGCTGGGGTTGACACACTCCACTCTTYGAGGCACTCTGAACCTGAAGTCCTTTGCACATAATCAGTAAAACTGGAGCAGAGGTACTAAACCTATTCAAGCAGATTAGTAAACTTCGACCAAAAGGGTAAGCGACTCACAAGGAAGTGATGCGGTGAGTCAACAGCAAAAATGTGAATTGAATTCAAAAGTCTTGGAGACAAGAAGGCCACTGCTCTAATCCCTGGCCACACTGCCACACTCAATTCTATGTGGTTGTGCCCACTTCCGAACAASCAAAAGGCCATGCCAGCATGGCTTTCTTTTTCCTGTGGTTCCTATACACGGCACAATGCTGAGGGACCCAAGCTAGTTTTGAACAAACCAGCTTAGATATCATCCAAACAAACTCCACTGAACAGGATTTAACAACGCAGGTGAAGTGTTCTGCCAATACATCTGTACTGTTTCTAGGATCCATGGGGCACAGTACCGTGTGGACAAGCTTAGCACCATACAGTTCCACTTCAGTCAATGGGCGCTTCGTCTCAACAAATGCTGATTGCTCAATCACCAAACTGGGCATGAAAATGAAAAGGATTTGGGAAACAAGATATGTTTTAAGAAAAGCGAGCTCCGAAAAAGACGATCTCAGTTATATTTTCCACCAATCTGGCAAAAAAAGCTAAAACATATTAAATCTTGTTTTGGGAATGAGTGGTGTAGATGTTCTTATCCAAATGCCCTGGAAACACGGTGCACAAAATCTGGACAAGAATATCTGTGTTGGAAAAAAAATTGCCATGGGATACACAGATGATTATTCAAAAATTGTTCTGCAAATCCAGTCTTAGAGAACTACATGCTTTCTTTAATTGATTATGGTGTTTTTAGAAAATTGTTTAAAGCAACAAAAATTACAAAAATAAACTGAGCAATAACACAGGTACAAGAAATCTCATCCTCTGTGTTTTCAGAATGCGCCTCAAGATTAAGTAAGGAAATTTGGAAGTACTCACTTCCCCATCCAGGGATGTATAATAATTTCACAGGTATTAAAGTCTCATAGCATCCCTGCAAGGCACACATGTTGCTATTCACAGATGAAGAAACTTAGGTGAACTTTGTGACTTGTTTAAGATTAAACAATGACTCATAGGCAGCTAAGAATACTCATTATGTCTCCCAACTTCTGATGCCATGTTAAGACTACAACCATCCTATAAATCCTCCTGCTATCTCCCATCTGTAGCAATAAAAGTAAAAATGACAGGCTATAAGGACAAAACTGTATTTTAATTTGAACAAAAAGGGGTTTGCATYGCTAGAAGCAGCTAAAAATTCCGACAAGTCAGCTTAAAAATACACACTTGGCATATGAAAAACGGGAGGATCACATTACCTCAGTCCTTCCTAGGGTTGATAAGCCTACAA
This sequence comes from Phoebastria nigripes, assembly GCA_035582835.1. Classification (NCBI taxonomy): domain Eukaryota; kingdom Metazoa; phylum Chordata; class Aves; order Procellariiformes; family Diomedeidae; genus Phoebastria; species Phoebastria nigripes. Next base: position 156,599 of record JAYKAV010003272.1, on the reverse strand, counting down.
TTAGAGATTACTGTCTGGTCTTGGAAGATGCAATTTAACTGATAAACTTTCAGTATTTGAGACAGTGAGGGATACCAAGGGAAGATGATGACAAAAAGAATATGAAATCTTACCTAGCATTTACAATAATTCATGCACACATACCACCTGCATAGAACTGATACTTGAGGCACTGAGTATCACTCCAGTCCTAACTGGATCTTGGCAGAATATCTGCATCCTTTCTGAGAAAGACATTATTCTGCTGTAGAAGATCAGACCAATGTCACATCCACAAATATCTATTCTGGTAAGATTTGCATGTGTTAAGATTAAAATAACTGAACTGAAAATTAAAAAACCGTGAAAATGTTCCTTCACAATATGCACAATTTAYATCTCTACAAATAAAACATGTACAATACTTGTCAAATTCTTTCATCTTCCTCAGAAAGCTCACATAAGCACATTTTACTATGCAAGACAGAGTTCAAAAGTATACAACAATAACACATTTACCACCTGCTCAAAACTTCATAGAAATTTAAAAGGAATTCTTCAGTGTTGGTTCCAGTTTCTGCAAAAGACTGTCACACTCTGCTTATACTAAAAACGCACAAAAGGAATCAATATCAATGAATTAATCAACCCAGATTAATTAATTGACTCTTTTCATTGCTTGACACCCCCCACATACACACGGTCTTCCTGTCACAATTCTGGGAGCAGAACAGGACGGGGAACAAGCAAGGAAGAAAGAGGAGGATGGAAAAGCTACTACAGAACAAGTGGATCTGTACCAAGTGTATCCTTAATTAACTCAAAATAATGCAGTGTCTCACGAAATCACTGAAAAGATCGGTAGGGTTCAGCACCCTTCCTCACTTTCATGTGACYCAAACCACCATCAGTCCATCTAGATCTGTTGGCTTGACTTTCTGTTGGCTTGGTGCAGAGCACCAGCCAGTCAAGGAAAGCTGCAGTTTCTCACATTCTCTAAGAAATAAACTTCATAATCCTAATCCTACAAAATGGGCTAAAGGAAGAGAAGAAAGGAAAGCAAGAAAATAATTTCTAAGCTGACTCTAACATTGAAACAGCTCATTTCCTGCCTAATCCTTTAGACACGAAGGCCATACAGCCAAGGCCATTTTAAGAGCACAGGCTGGATATCAAGCATGCAAGGGCAGATTCTGCAGTTGGGCGCGTGCCCAGAGCCACCGCACACTTCTTGTGCAGCAGATATTTCACATGCCCTTTAGGCATTTTTCAGATGACGATCTCAGCTCAGAACCAACACCTTAACAAAGCATGGAATTCAGAATCAGAGCAAAATGAAAAGCATGGATTTATCTCCTTTACCCAATTTTAACCTAGGCACAGACTGCTAAGAATTAAACAGTAAAGAACCAGATAAAAGTTACAGCAGTTTGTTTAAGGTGCCAGTGCAAATGAAAAGCTGTGATTTCTATCCTACAATGGCATTCACGCAGTCTTGTCCTTTTGCACATAATGGACATATCTCATTTAAGTGAAGCGTCATTTTGGCACAGGATTTTGTCTCCTTAAACTTTAATCTATAAATTTAGAGCACAAGAAAAATTATTCTCCATTCTAAATACTGTATGCACACAGAGGAAAAAGAAATTTTTCTGCATCTGCCATCTGTCTTTAGATTGAACCCTTCTACCTCATACGTCTCATTCATTCCTTTGAGAGACAAATGCAGGACTCCAAAGGTGATACTAATCTTGATGTGAACTCTCCAAACTTACATCACGGGAAGTGGTCAAGTTCTTGCTGCTTTCCTCTCCTAGAAATGATTTCATACGGTGCATGATATTATCTTTTCTCTGTTGCCGAAATTTCTTCTCCTCATCACACAGAGCCATGCTGAACCGGAGATCAGTTGAAGAGCTATTTTGCAAAACAGACAGGCTTTAACAAAAGGCATAATTCAAAACAGAATTAAAAATATCACCTAGGGAAATGAATGGAAGTAAGAGGAAATTCCTCATTAACTTACATAAGATGAAATAAAATAAAATTATGATTAGTCATGTGACACAATTGCATCAGCTGATTTCATGGAGTGATGGACATAAAGAACAACGGCATGCTGCGTCTTTAAGATGTGCATTTGATATAGAAACCTCATTGTTCACATACTAGTGAAAACCAAGCACAAAATATGCAGCTTCTAGTGGTGTATTATGTGGTCTTAAAAAAAACTAAATTAAAATATAGCAAGTGAGTTCACCACTCACATACAATTATAAATTTACAGTCTAGAAATTTGAATTCTCTGCTTATCCACTGAACAAAGAACTGCAACGAAAATTTTTCATACATTCCTACTAACATACACTCTTCTTAAGATAGAGGTTCATGTTAAGGGAGAAGGGGGTAATTTTGACTCGGTATCCATTCAAGTCTTACAATCAAAAACTGTATGGATCTCAGCACAAATTGTACTGGCTGGCCACAGGAAAAAGCCTTTTTCTCTAGCTTTTTCCCCACATTGTGTGATCAAAAATGTACATAGGGCTGCATAAAGACCTCAATACTGTACTTAAATAAAAGCTACAACTTCAGCTCCCACTTSTCATTTCAGGTATCAAGACAGGATAAACAATTTGAACTGTCACCTCCTTTGAACTAGTTAACTCACTAAGCCTGTATGTCATTCCAAGGGTTTGAACAATACCTCCCAGCTGCACCACCTCTAGCAGACAGCAGCGAGGAGGAGTGTACAAATTTGCCTGGTATCTGCCTCATTGAATTCCCGTATTTACAAAGATGAGCTAAAAATGTTTGTGGATACTTTGACATGTTAGTTACAAGGCTGCATTTTTAAGAGTCCTTTATGAAAAACATACAACTGTGAAATGGATCTATTTAGGCACAGACAATAATTCTTCAGATTTTTCAAAAACCTATTATATAATAAAATAATGAGATTAAGAAAAAGGAGGAAAAAGACTGCCTAGAAGCAACGTTCCATGAAGGTATATATGATACCATGAACAACAGGTCCACACAGAATCCAAAATCCGCTCGGCCATCAGAGAATAACAGAGCAGAACTTGATCAGATCCTTTTGTTTAACATATTTCAACGCCTACTGCCTAAGAGAAGCAAGACGTAGCCAAGCATCTTCTGCTCATTTAATGTCAGAGACATGAAATACTTGTAATGTACAAGCCCTGGAAGGTTTAGGGGTGGTCTCAAGGACCACCCACATATGCATCCCTACTAGTACAAAAAGATGAGCAGAAATTATCCCTGGGGGATGTTTGTCAGTCTCCAGAGTCATTAAGAAGAGTTCTACATTTACAGTTACAGTGCTTAGCACTGCTATTTATAGTTACAGACAATAAAAGACTCTTTAAATGCCTTGTTCTCTGTAATTCATTTTTAGACTTAAAAGATATTTTTCTGATTATGCCTCAAGGTGATTTTTGGTCTTTCACCTAGATAGGCTAAGAAAGACAGAGAAAGAAATCTAGAGAGAAGGAAAAAAAAGGAAAAAAAAAGGTAGGCATCCACGTCGCTTTACACATGGTGAAATCCTGGCCCTACCGAGATCTTCACCTTTGGCTTCAGTACTGCATGGTATTAACATTCAAATACATTTCAGGGGCAGCTTTGTAATGAGTATCCATATATGCTGAAAGTTAATGTGAGACGGATAACAGCTGAACCTGATGTCTATGAGTTTATTAGAGAAAAAGCCCTTGAAAAGGAAAGCACTTAACATAAACCAGGATGAGAAATTCATATATGATGGCCGTGTTCCTGCAAACATTTGGAAAGGGCACACCTATTAGTACAAGTAATGGTGTTTAAGTCAATGATGGAATTACAATGTGAAAATAACCCTCAATTTTAAAGTCTCCTGACTTTACAGTACTTGGTATTTCTATGCTAAAAAAAAGGAATTTTTGCACTCTACCTGACATGTTTTTAAGAAAATTCTAACGAACAGAGTAAAATAAAAAATACCTTTGCTGCTAATACATTTTCCACCTTTTTTTTTTTTAAATATGAGATACTTACCATACTTCAAGAGACAATTCCAAAGTCATTTCTGTGACCTAAAAAAGAAATATTTAAATATGGTTACACCACTTACAGAGGGAAAAAAACACAAACACACCTGGAACATAAACTATTACTGTCAGAATTTTTCTTTAAATCACTTTTTTTAAAAAGGAGGACATTTCTGAAATACATGAATTAGTTTCTTTTCTATGGAACTTTTTTTTAAAAGCACACAATGTGATTCCAAAATACACCACTAGCACTGAAAACAGTAGAAAATGGTGCTAGGTGCTGCTAGGTCCTGACTTTCATTCATCAGATCCCATTGTCTTGGCTTTCTTCCACTGACAATCACTTTTTGACAGTGCTATTCATCTTTGGCCTGAAGGGATCTAATTGGCTTCACACACTTATGATCCTTTGTTTCTACTGCCAGCCACAGTCTATCTGCCACTTGCTTCCCAGTTCACTGGGTAAACTTCATACCCAACTTGTACCTGAAACAAAGACTTGTAAGGGAATGACTCTTCTGTGTTCCACATGAGCCATCAAGTGTCTTTCCACAGATAAATACACTTAAATTATCAATCAGGAAAAGCGATTGCTTACAAGTTTCTGAAAGATGCAAATAAATTAATAAATGTCACTACATAATGATTTCACTTGCAGACCACATAGAACTACCTGACCCGTAAGCTATGGGTTTGTCTCCTCTACCTCTTTCACAGAGCACTTAAAGGGGTTCCCGGCAGGCAAAAGGTTAAAAAATGATGGTTAAAGCACCAATTGCATTTGTTAGGCAAAATTCAAGAGTATGAGGTTGCTAGAACTAAGACAGAACAGACAGGCATTTTCATCTCCCCGAGCTCTCTCACACGCAACGGCCACTGACACACTGGTGCAGCCTTGTCGATGTGTAACAGACTCACACACAGTGTCTTGTTTCACTCTGCCTCTAGCCACAAACGGATTACCCTCCTCGTTTGTGGTATGTGATCACTAGGAACGGAGCTAGAACACCTCAGACTGAACATCTGCTTGACACTTATACAGAGTAGTCATGGACTTTGCATGGAAGTGCAAAGCTACCTCTGGCCTCCCACATCCCGCGTACCTGCCGACGGGCCAGGTAAAACCTGGCACTCCACTCCCGCCCTCCGAAATGGGAATTGTAAATGAGGTGGCATATTAACAGGGTGGTGGGAGAAAGAAAAGGCAAAGAAATAACAAAGGGAGAACATGAAGAAACAGAGTGAAGAGTCATTTACGGAAATACTTCAAAGACAGGGTAGTAATTACGTTATTCCAGCACCTGATATTACTAATTTAGAAAGCACTTAAGAAACCACGCAGTGATCCAACGGTTGAAAAAAATGTATGCACACGGTATTAAATAAACCCTTGAAGTGAAACGTTCCAATAGGGAAATAGCATGCCATTTTCTATACCTTATACAGACTGCCATAGAAATCTCAGGAATACACGCTGCATATACAAATTGTCTACACTGGGCTCAACCTGACTTGATGTTCCCTCACCATTTGCTTATAAATTTCAGAGTGTATTTGGCTTTTCTCACTGATTTTTTTCCCCTATGTGCTCTACCAAGCTTCGCTGAGTGCTGATGAGAAGTTAAAGCATATCTGTAATGTGGCAAGGCCTTACATTATTGGCTTGAGCTTTGTAAACTGCGTTTTCAAAATTTATTCATCAGCTCTTTCTCAGTATCTCACCTCGTGCCTGGCAGAACCAGGCAGCCCACACTCTGGAAGCCCAAGTTACTGAAGCACTTAGTGAAATAAATATGCAGAAACTTCAAAAAATGCAGTAACTTTAAAAAAAAAAAGGAAAAAAAAAGAGGGTATCAAAATTCCAACTGCCCTAAGGCTACGCCTAATTAAATGCTAAATCTGACTTATGAAACTCTCCAATTTCCAATAAATAGGCCTTAACCAGTTATTTGCTGTAACCACACTTTTAAAGTTACATCACATGGAAAACAGCAGAGCAGTCACAAATCAAGACCTCTTATCATATAATAAACCATAGCCCAAAACAGAAATGCAGACAGTATTTATACATATAGTATACGCATACAATATATATACATATAAAAATAACCAGATGTGATGGATGTAACTACAAGTACTGAATTATGTTCAGAATGGCCTGTGATATGTTACTCCAATAAATGACAATATTTTAATACGTGCAGAACAAGCTCAATTACACACAGATTTAACAACAACTTCCAAGAGTTACCATGCAGGCAATCCCTGTTAAACTGACTCCATATGTTTTGTATACGTGTTTAAAAAGAATAATCCAATTGGGACTCGCCTTTTTTTCAGAGCATTCACATTAATGCATTATTGCATGTTAACTAGGGCTGCGTTACAACAAGCCATTTATTGAAAGTGAAACATATAATAATAAAAGAACTTCTGTTAGCTTTCTGGAAGCCACAGGCATCAGCAGCAGAGGTAATATACTGTCCAGCAAAATCTGCGTAACCTCTCATGCTAACAAAGACCATTAAACTAAATTGAACCAAGTGGTGCAGAAACTGGTTTAGCAAGCGAAAGTTTGAAACTAGACTTTTAAAGAGGATTCTCTCAGAAGGGACACTAAGGCATTCAGTGGCACTGCTTACCTCTCCTCTCAGCAGGACTGTAAGAAGATAAATACAGTGCCTTTAGGCCAGTACTCTGTGTTTAACCATGGACAACAGTGAATGCTTAGAAAACGAGCTTCAGAACAGGGTATGAAGTGAACAATCCACACCTGAGATACCCCCTCCTGTGCCCCCACGTATTCAGCTATTTCCTGACTGAAAGGCTGCCACCCTTACCCCTCCTCCATGATATACTCTAATCCCTTCTTGAATTCAAAACTTAGCTCTATATTAAGAAAACACATACATACATAGTACTGAGGTAGACCAATGGGATACGAAATAGTCTTGGATTTCCTTTCATCTAGGAACATGTACTTCTGATGAGTATCAAGAGCAGGCCAAATGYTTTTCTTATGCTTCAAGAAAGTGACTGAGGGAATACTCTGAGTAACATCAGACTCAGTGAGTGTCCTTAGGACACATCATTTAGCCTTTATAAGCACCATCCTCTACTGATTTGTGAAGAAGCTTTATCTAACCAGAATGTGGCACAGATAAAAGTCGGACACCTGATAAAGGACGGAAACGTGGTACGTCCTGGTCTACACAATAGTTTAGGTCTCTCAGTTCAGGTGCTCTTTTAGGAACTTTCCATCCTGTTCAGAGCTGCACCAACACAGGCAAAGCTATGAATGTTGCAACTTACATCATTGAAAGTCAACTGGACCTCCTTCTTCTCTCCCAGTTTCAGAGAAGATATAGGAAATGTGGATGTGCCAAGAGTCTCATCCATAACATAGTTGGCATCCATCAAAGTAACCTAGAAAAGAAACATGGGTATTCAATTCTACTTCAATAAATCCCTTTTTAATTCCATACAGCCTACACCTAAAGTGAAAAAAAATTATATGGAAAAAGAATAGACCTAACCCAGCCCAGTCAACACCCAATGCCAACAGACATGTTCTTTTAAAACAGGCTAAGCTAATGTATAGTGTAGGTGGCACCTTCAAGGCATTCAATTGCATGAATACGACAGTGTCATTTACAAAGAGTTTTTCATCTGAGCACCTTTTTCAGTAAACATCACCATCTTTCTAAGCAGACATAACAACTTCCAATTATACACTTAAAATATACAATTACTTCAAATTTCCAGTTAGTAAAACTTCTCTATGGAGAAACTAACATGGTTTTAAAATGTGATACGCCAAAAAACATTTCAGTGAAGACAGAATCCATACATCCTAGCCTTGTATCTACAGACCAAGATTTTTATAGCAATGATTTGGCAAAATGTGCAGCATTCCAAATTACACAAAGCTTTTCTCTGTATCCAGCCAGATCTTCAAGTCTCTTCTCATATTCTCCATGTCAGAGCACATACCTTTTCAAAATGTGATACTATCCAAAGATGTACGTGGATATCGCAGAGCACTGTTCAATGCTTTTGCTCTAATCCACGTGGGTCTACGTCTAGCAATCTTTTTTCTCAGTGGCAGCCTTCCAAGTTCTCAAGTAAGATGTTCAGAAAGAATTTCAAATTACCATTCACATGGTTTCTATTAAATGAGTTCTCCAAACTCATTTGGCTTACGATTTTTTTCCACTTTGTGGAATTGTATCTTCTAAAATATCGTATGTTTGCGGCTTGGACCATATCTTTTGCATAAAACAAATGGAATCAAGATACAATCAGTTGAATAACTAGTTGCTACATCTGGGTTCAGCCTCTTCTCAGCTACAAAGAATCTTCTTCATCCTGTGCCACAAGCAACCCTTTGAAATGATGAACTGTATTTTAGGACAGAACTCATTATTTTAATGGCACCTACATTCTTCTGTTTCCTTGCAGAACTTTATGCCCATTGCTGTAATCTCTGAAGGCTGTCTTTTGAAACCAACAGCAATAGCAAAAACTTCTTAATGGGATTTTGGAAAGCTTCTAACACTTCAGAATGAAAACTGCACTTGGGATAGAGTTAAAGATTTAGATTAAAATAATCTGAGGAGTTGAGAGGATTGTGGAGTCTGTGTGAGCTTGGGAATTCACARTGAGGTTGGGGAGGTGGTTTCACAGATTTGAATTCTGACACTGCAATCCATGCAGAATCCAAAGGCTCTGCTGGGCACTGCGTGTGTGTAGAACAACGGCAGAACACAAACATCAGTTTTAACCTAAAGACTATACCTTTCATGGTGAAGAGAATGTTTACCATGAACAACACATGTATGTGTATGCAAATATACATATCAACCAGATCCACAATTATCCATTATTACATGGTATCACTGGCTCTTTGCAGGCAATTTTCATGGAATTTTATAGCATGTGTCTCAGAAACCAGCAACAGTCTTTAGTTATTGTAAACATACATTTCCAAATTCTACTTATAATCAATCTTCTTGTGTTCTGTTACAGGAGATAGAGACTTGCAGAACCTGGCAGTATGCTATGGCCATACTGTGCTGGAAATCAACAGCATGCCAACTCACAAAATCCTGTACTTTATAACAACTGCATAAAAGCATGCTAAAAACTGAGAAACACCTTACAAAATGTTATCCAAATTACAAAAGATGTTTTAGTAACTGGGGATTCTCACCCTGGTGGAAAATGAGCTAGTCACATTATTACCACAGAAGAAGCAAATGACCCAGGCCTCCACGTGGTCAAAAATATCTGAGATCATGTAAGAGTAAGAAATTAATGGCTTGCCAGCATCTCAACTTCTTCACATCAGAATGCATAAAGATACAGAGTATAAGACGTGGTACTGTTCCCAAGAAGGCAGTAGGTAAGCCATCAGCCACTGCTGTTTGTGACTTTAATAATTTATCCTTTAAAAATCCTTGAACAAAATTTTGTACTCAACAAATTCATACATTACTAGGGAAGCTGCCTAAGTGTGACTACAAGCAGAATCTGACCCAGTCTTTATACAGTGCCAGTAAAACCAAGGGACTATATTTTAACTATTATTTGCTATTCCTCAGTTTAACCATTCTGCTCATCTTTTGAAAATCATGAGAGCTACTATAGATCCCATCAATTATTTAGCCAGCTGTAGCTCCTGCAGATCTTGCAAAAAAGCACAGGATCTGCAAAGAGACAGGTAAAACTCTCTGCCCCAGGGCTTCTGTTAGAATCCACAAAGGCTTTATCAGACGCAATTGAAACAATTTTTATTTCCCATGCTGCAACAAAGGCAGGTTGATGAACCCAAGTTCTTCTTTTCTTCTTCCTATTTCCACAAATGCTTTCTCACAAAGAAGTCAGAATCGCTCTATTCGTCTTTCTAATTCCTGATACCTATTTGCTTGACTTGTTATTAGAAAGCAAGAACTCAGAGATTTCAAACTTTTCTCAAGTTTCATGTGGCCGGTTTGCATATCGACGACCAAAACATTTAGTAAGAATCAACTCAGGTGACTGTTGCACCTGACCAGCTGGTGGAAGCTATTTTGGGTAATCTGCTTTCTGCAAAACTGTAGTGAAGTTATTGTGAATTCCCTAGTATTGTTGTCTCTTGTGCAGGATACGTGTGATAGTTCTTCATGCTTCATTGAGCTGATCATGGGATTCTTCCTGTCCGAACTGTAGAATCTACCCCTCTCCCCAGGAACACAGGGAGACTTGTAGGAAGCACAATTCAATTTTCAGATCTTGAACAGTTTAGCCCCAAGAGATTATGGTTACTAGCTCAATGAAAAGCTTCACAGGCTTTAGCCTCTGCCCCAGTTGGCCAATTTAGACTGAAACTCCGTAAGCTTGGGTCAGAAGACTTCATGTGTTAGGGCCATCCCCTACGAAGAACCAGGCTAACAAAGGACTATAGATAACCTTAAATGCTTGCCATGCCCACTTATAAAATAGTTACAGTTAGCACTCACCTTTTGTACACAACCCAGAAAGGCTTAACATACTGGGAACTTAATGGTGGCTTAGTCAACAAGCCTGCACATGGAATAAGAGTACCCAAAACATCACTGGGTGGGCTACTTAGCCCTTGGCTCCAGGCATAGAGGAGAAAGCAGAACCATGCTTCTGCTTTCTGTCTCCTCAGAGAGAAGCAGGGAATGGGCAGAGACTTGACTTTACCCCAACTACTCACTGTCCATAATAGTTGAATCAGTGTAGGAAGCAGGGAGAAAATAATTCATGGCTGATGTGAAGAATAGTAAGCTACTAGCCCTCAGGAGCAGTCCAAGAGATGACTCAGAGGCATATCTCACAATGACTCTCAAGGCTACTCCTTGAATAATACAATTTATACAACACCTCTTGCTTAGCACCATGCCTAAAGGCAAAAACCAGCCTTTAATGTTTAAAAAAAAGTTGAAATCTTGAGACAACAGATGCCATACATGTACAAGCTACTGTTATTTTAATCTTCCAGACATTGTACAACTTCCATTTTCACAGATGCGGCTCAGCCATGTGATTTACCTCAAGAACATTCTCTTGGTTGGGGTCCAAAATGAACTCAAAGGTCTCATTCCACACAGGATTCACATCATTATTGAAATGTTTCGTTCTCTTCCTGCAGTCAGGGGCGGATGGGATGAACAGCTCCACATAGGGATCTGGAGTGTCAACTACAGAGCAAAACCAATGTTCAAGTTAGATAAAACTCAAGTTTGGGTTGTAATAATCAATACAGTTATGTGAAACCACAGATCACCTCATGGTCTATGACAGAACAATATTCAACTATATAAATTACATGAATATAATTACATGAATGATACAATGATATTAACAATCTCCCAAAAAGAAACAGACATTATGCTTTTAAGGGGGGAGGAGAAAAGCCTTGAACAAACAGAATGGCACTGGGACTGATTCAAGTTTATTGGAAATATGTATACTTCTACCAGGCAGTGGTAATTATTTTTAAAAGCTCTTACCCCTTCCTCTCTTTCTAGCCTTTAATTACTTTGGCTTGTRTCACAGAAGTAAGTATTCCACAAAAACAGTCTTCAGTTAATAACGAAAACAAGCAGCTTGGTATACAGTTTTGGATCCTCTTTCACCTTTGCTGGTTTGGCAATCATAAARGAAATCAGTCAAGCCACTTATGTACTGCTAAACACAGTGTAAGGAGAGCTGTTCAAATCTGAAGCCACTGCAATCACCAGAGCTTTGTGGAGGTCACCACAGAATCAAGATCTTATTTACACTGTATATTTGAATAACAACTTCACGGAACACTAACTGAAAATACAGAAACATATGCCAACTATAGTTAATCAGAATTATCAGTGGGAGAAAAATACAAGTTGACAAAACTCATCTGATGTGTCTAATAATAGCCATTCCTGAGAGCAAAGAATGCATTGTTGGCAGCCCTGAAAATCCTACCTTTCCAACTGGTTAAAGCATGTAATTTTTTTCTGTCTAATGAGTTTTTTTCTGTCCAATGAGATTTTTTTTCTGTCAAATTGGGCCAAGGCTGATGTAGTCCTTTACAGATTTCTCTAAAACATTGCTCAGATGCCTCACAGGAAAGCATGGGAAGTTATTTCTGTGGTTTTGGTGATCATGAAAAGCCACCTGCTCTGCTGTGGTAAAACGCGCACATCTTTCCAGCATCCTCTCTTCAAAGTTTGTCCTCTGCTTTAGTGAAACATTTTCAAGCAAATACAATACCCACCACCAACAAGAATCCTTTCCTTAAAGGTCTCTTTTTGAAAGAGATTAAAACCCATTACAAGGTAAAACAGGTCTGAACATTCCTCCTTGTACACACTTTAAGTCTAAAGATACTTTTTTCAACAAAGCCAAATGTTTTTAGAGACTCTTGGATTTCAATAAAACGTTATCAGTGAGATTGCTGAGGCCCAGAACCACATGGTCATTTCAGCTGGGAGAAGGAGGAAAAGAGCAAAACAAAAAAGTTGGTACTTTCAAACGGGAATCAATCATCTTTTGGAAAAAACCCAACCAAACAACCAAAAAAAGGCTTTTTGAAACCACTCAGGAGGTTCTGTACATGTACCAGGGCAGAACGAAATCAAAACTCAAAGTGTTTCGCCTCCCAGCAATTCTAGTGGGGAACATCAGCCAGACCTAACGCGCCTTCTGATGCCATCGCCAAACATAAAAGATACTGAACTTACCCACAAAGTACTTCAAATATCTCTGGAGATGCAGAATAACACGCAAGGGTCATGCTTTGAATTAAGTATTCCTCTAGCTAGGGAAACTTCAGGGACAGTAAATAAACCTTATCCTAGACTCAGGCTCCCTCAATTAAAATTTTGTATGTAAACAGACTTTGTGATTCAAAGATTTCATTGTGTGAGAACTTCCTTGGACTCAAGGAAATACAATACAACACTCCCCAGAACTTCTTAAGGAGTTTTACACTGTGCTCCATATCTGTGGGGCTTAGCTAACGGCTACAATTTGGCAGGTCACACTGCTACATGTATAATTAACAAGCAGCTATTTAAAGTTGGGGATCAGTGTGGAAAGCCTTTAAATAGCAATCTTTATTCGCTCCTAAGAATTTATGTCTGATCTTGTCTCTTATTTAAAGTCAGGGGAACAGGGGGATCAACCCCCAAGTGTTTTTTAAATCTGTTTTCTCACTGGCAGATGTAACTAATTGCCAACTTTTACTGAATACATTAGCTCCCTTGAATTACTACACAAAATTGTGCCAGAAAAAAGGGAATCAAGGCCCCTTGAAACTAAACAGCAAAATATCTACCGAAATCAGAAGTGACAGGATCTCATCTGTTAAGTCTGGATATTGAGCACTACTTTGGCAATAAACACTACAGACTTGCTCTGCCAAGAGACTTAACTTGCCTACAAAAGCTTGGTTTTTAACCAAAATACTGGTGCTGAACAGTGTTCTGGGCAAAATGTCAAAGCTTCCCTTTCCATTCAATTTTTTATGTGATTATGTGATCAACTCTAAGTTACAAAACTCTATTTTTTTCTTTTAAACACAAACAGCAAATGGTTTCCTATCTGCATTAAAAATCCCGAAGCACATGGAAACGCCATACTACTGCACAGCTGGCATACAGATGCCATTACTAACTTCCTATCAGACAGACTCCAAGTAAGTGTTGAAACAGAAACTAAACCCAAGGCACGGAACAACTAAACTTAGAAAAATCAGTCTTCGTAACTCAGTATTGCCAAGCCGCCCCCTCACTCCCTGCCTTTATTATCTTTTTTAACCCGAGGCAAAGAGTTAATCATCTGCCCTTTCATGTCTGAAAGTTTATTTTGTGCTATTTTCAATTAAGAAAATGAAAACCTATTCTTTTATAACTTCCTTCTTCAGATGAAGAGGAAAAATACTGGAAGACTGTGTGCTCTGATTAAGATATTGCTATAAGCTATGCTATAGTAATCAAAACCTTACTCCTTATTATTGGTTGGGGACCAAAAACTGGCTACCAGCAATCTGGCAAGCAACACAAAAGTATTCACTTAATGTATTTCAAAACATTAAAGTTATCAAATGCAGGAAAAACAGAAAGAGTGTGTATCTTTTTGCATGGATGTATTTATTCCTGTTTGTGTTTTTGCTAGTTGATTCGCCAGGTATGTTTTTCAAAAAAACTAATCTGAAAATGTAATTGACAAGTAGCTTGATCACTGCTGTTATCTATATTTTGATTTTAAAAGGAAGCACCTTTTTGAAATGGTTTATGGGTCAAAAGCATTTATGGGTTTTGCAAGCGTAATCAATACAAGAGAATTATCTATGTAGAGACAACACTGTTGTGGAATTGCTCTTTTATTTTAGCAGCCTACTTGAAATACCAACCACACACTTTTCAAAAGAAGCAACGTGTAAGAATTTGTACTTCTTCCTCAGGACACTTCTGAAGAAAATGAAGTTTCTATACAGCTCAGCGAGGCTCCAGGCTGCTCTTCGCGCAAGCATTCTCGCATGACTCCTCCATAATTTGTGGGCTAGCTATCTGCAGTGCATCTCAACTTTTTAATGTAGGTAAAGTTTGGCAGGTTTGCAAATGGACACATGCACTACCATAAGACAGTGACTGTATGGTGTGATTCCATATTCCTCTCTTCCTGGCACTCTTTGACTATTTACAGTAAGTGCCTTCACATGTGCATGCAACTAAAACATCATACTTCTCCCAGCGTCAAAGAGCTTCATACGTAACAGCATAGATAACGCTCTGGAATAGAGGGACCAGACTCCATTAGCGTTTCTCAGGAAAAAACGAGTATGAACTGACAATTAAGTACAAGTGTATCTAAAACCCCACCTTTACACTAAAAAATAAAATTAAGAGTTTCGGCATTGATGTCAATGGAACTAACAGAGGGTCCTGCAATCAGCAGCTTATAGCTAGATGAATTATAAAGGTAATTAACAAAATATTCACAACAATCCTTTTGTAAGATTTACAGCATCCACCAACTCGCCAGGGGCTGAAGACACATATCCACCAACAAAAGCAGAGTCAGCATCTAAACTGTTATTTTTAAACACACTGGCTTAAGAAATGGCTGAGAGGTAGGAAGTAAGGATTCCATGACTTTTCCTCCTTTTGATTTATCTCCTGGCTAAGTAATTGCTGTAGAATTCTATCTCTAAATTACATGATGAATCATGAAATGAAACACACAATGGACAGTAATTAGGATCAATCATTTTCACATTAAAAATGAGTAATGTTTTAAGCAATCTATTAAAGAAACCTGTAAAAGTTTCTACAATGACTGGAAACCATTTGATCTTATGTTACTAATTTGGTGAGATGACTGTCATCAGGCCCCCATATTAATGTAATTAATATTTCAGAGATATGATTTATATTTCAGTCATTCCAATTTCAATCATTTCAATAGCATAATAGACATAAAGAAACTATAGAAAGCCTGTTCAAATATAAAATACCCAGGATGAAGCCACTACCATCATACATTAAAATTTATCTCATTTGTCCATCAAAAGTTGAAAGAAATGCAAAGTCCCTGAAGTATTCCAAAATCTGGTTTGCTACAAAAAAACTCTGCACCATAAGAATTTGTCTTTTTTTTCCACATGAGCATGTCATACGCACTTGTGATCATAATGGATATTAAATTATATTAACTTTAATTTCAGTTAATATATGCATCACCATTATAGAAAGTAAATCTGGATCCAGATTTTTTGGACCCATGATCTCCAGATACCATGTTTATGCAATTACAGAAATATTCCAGCAAGTACATGGCAGAACTTCCTTAAAGAACTATGTTAGTTTGGTTCATTGGAGTTTTTTGCCTTCTGGTTAACCAACATGCTCCACCATTAAGTGCAACCCCCTTCATAAAATCTTACTAGGTCCCAAATGACCATATTTGTCTACTTTCCACCATTTTTTCAGCTTACTGCACTACAGTACAACTTGGTTATCATGAAGTTACGTGCAGCTGAGCGGCTTGACTGAGGCCAAGCTAGTAACAGGAACTGCTGAACTACCTCCCTCTCCTCTGAGGGGAAGGAAGCTAAAAAATGCCCACTGTGCCTTACAGACAAGCAGTCCTGGCTGGGGAAGGGAGCTTGAGCAGGCTGCGCAGCACTTACTCGCTGCTGTCTGGCTGCAGGGCTCCTCTGAATTTTATGGAAGTTATCAAACCTGCTGTTTGCCTAGAGAAACCCAAAGCAGGGGGCACAAAGGCATTTTCAATGGGTTGAACATTAACTAGTACCGATCACGGTAAACCAGCATGGCACGAGCCACATGAATCTCTCCCTAGGCCAGAAACATAGTTTTGTTGTGTGCTTAAAAATAATAACTGAATTTTTATTCAAATAGTGAATTTTATGGGGCTCACTGGACAATATGCTTCACAGTGGCATAGAAATATGATTTGGTCTCTCTGACACAGTCAAGTGAAAATGTAATGAATTTTAAAATCATATTTTTTCCCAGTTTAATGTGATTTTCCGGTTTAAAAAAAGGGAATTCTTAAAACCAGTATTTATCAGTAATTGTCAAATATCAGTAATTCCCAAATAATTAATGTTTCCCCAACAACATATTAACAAATATATGAATTACTAGATTTGGCTTAGCCTTGCTCTGCTGCACACTCGTGGAAGAACAGACTAACACAAGGGCCTAAAAAAAGCTGTCTCCTGTGTTCAGGAGAACATAGGCACCACCAATGCTACCTGGCTGTGTGACGGGATGGAGGGGATGGTGAACAGTCCAATTAGGTGGCTGGGTGCTCAGGGTAAGACACCGGCTTGGTGTACCCTCCCTGCCAATTCACAGGCAACAAATAAGTATGTAGAGTCTTTGCTACGGAGGCTGGCGGTGTGATTTTGGAAACCACGAAGTTCTTCTCCCGCCTGAAGAGGTGGAGCCCGGGAATGCCAGGAGCAGAACTGGCTGTGTCAGGCTGCCACATACAAACACATCTTGTCACTCTCTTAGGTAATCTTTGCGTTGAAAACTACTGCAGCCGCACAATCACCAGCCCTCCATTCAATACCCTAAAACACTGCAGTAGCTAACAGCAACAATGCCAAACTTTTGATCTGCCTTTTTAGGTATGTTCTGAATTTCCATTTTCAAAGAGGACTGTAGCTGAGTCTACTATAAATTCAGGCCTCCCATTCATTTGGAGCAGATACTTCTGAGAGTCTTCAAACAGACAAATTCATAGTCTAGCAGTAATACAGATGCTAGACTAAGAATCTGGAGACATGCCAGAAGGCCACAGGGAACCTAAAATATTCAGGAGCACACAGAGAGATTACCAGTAAGGGGTCCCAAGGAGGAGGTGACAGGTTATTTGCTGCCTGTGTTCAAAGTACTATAGGGAATGCCAGGGCTTTTGGCCTTCATCTTCAAGAGGGATTTTGCAAAGGGGATGATGCAGTACGAGATTTCACGAGCGGAAGGTGACTCCAAGTGAAGTAAGGCAAGCTCCCAAAGCAGCAGCTACACTATGAGAAATCCTGTGATTGGGTAATACGTTTATTAGAGATTATTAGTGCCTTGTATTACAGTGCTTTTCATCTCTGGTGTTACCTAAGTGAAGGAAAGAACTGAACTCCCAGCACAGTTTACTGGGGTGGGACACCACTAGCGGTTTCACTGATCCAGCCTTGAAAGGAAAAAAAACCCAAACAAGTCAGCTGAACCCTTCAGTAGGTTCAAACCAAATTTGTAGAAGTGCCAAGACCAAAAAATATTCACTTCTCTAGGTTATCTGTACAATTCCCTTTGCAGACAGACAGCAGTGAAAAGTGACTAAAACATTAGCTTGCAATAGCCCAGAGAAAAATCTGGTTTTCTAGTAGTGTGCCAGAATCTAAGGGATTGATTTTTTTTTTTTTTTTTTAATTAATTTAAATGCCTAGTTCTTAACAGCTTTTTCAGTGTTAAACTTGTGCAACGTTTCACTCTGCCAACAAAGACACAAGCAGGAGAGAATGAACAGGCAGTGTGGCTGCCTAGTTCAGCTGTGACTGTGGGTCCACGGTAATGCCAGATCTGGGCAGTGATAATTTGGTCTAGAGTAGGTTTAGGCATATCATCACATTCCTGATAAATTACTCAACACCCACAATATGACTTTTATTCCAGATTTATGTTAGCTGATGGAGTATAGATTATTCCTAGTCTGGCATAAAGTCTGCTAATACAAATTTAAACTGGCAACGTTTTCTGAATCCGCAGAACAAGTTTACACTGGATCTGTGTTTGGTATCATGAGGCTTTAGAGGTTTTGGTCCTCTACCAGCAGCCCCAGAGCTTGATTTACTATATTGCTGAAGTGCAGCCTCCAGGCCTTTGAGTGGGAAGAGGTTCTTCCCTTGACTTTTTAATTCAGACAATTGTCAGGAACGTTTTAAAAACCTGGAGCTGTCCTAACTGGGCAGCACCATAGCTAAGTATAGGCTCAAGTTGGCTATGTAAACATCATGTCTTAGTAAAACCATCATCATTGTTACTGCAAGCAATTACAGGAAACTCAAAAATAGCATGACACCTGTGAATTGTTTCTGCCCCAACCTCACTGCTCAGTCGGGTTATTACAGGCATTTCATTTACAGGACTGAAGAATGCATTGCGAAGCACTTAGTCAGAACAGTGTATGCACATCAATGTTAACAGGTCCATAAAGGGAAAGGGATGATTGTGCATCTAAGTTAATCTGTCCAACTAAGCATGGCACAACCTAGCATTAAGCAGGCATTCCCTGTATTTCAACTGTCCTGTAACACTGTGGGCTGGATGCTTTGGTAGAGCATAGTTTTTAGTGACAGACTTTACAGAAGCGTTCCTTTCTGTAGTGATGAAGGTTAAACAGTATTTTTTTCTCCCTTTCAGAACACATTCAGTCACAAATATATAAATTAGCACATTTATTTATGTGTAAGAACTTTTCTTTGGTAAAGACCAATATGTGGGACAGTTAGCAACCTGCAAAATGCAACCAGAGGATGCTTCAAATCACACTTTTAAAAACCCATTTTCAAAACAAATTAAAAGACATCTTCATGCAGTAGATAACAACCTGCAGAACTCCTTATCACAGGAGCTGTGGATGAGAAGACTTCTGTGGATTCAAGGAAAACCAGTGAAGTTAATGCAAGAGAAACTCAGTGAGGGCTTCTAACTACATCAGAAGCACATCCAGCTCAGGGAGTCCCTTACTGAAGACAGCTGAGTGGTTGGAGAGGATCAGAGGAAAGCATTACATGCCTACCCTGTTCATATTTTTCCTTTGTATCTGACTATGACTGATGTTCTTCCTGATTCTCCCTTAGGATCAGGCATCAGCCCAATCCTAACACAACTTCAAAGTCCTCCCTGGGAAGGGGATGAGAGGGAAAAGAAAAGAAAGCAGGAAGAAATCAAATTATTACAGAGGACAAATAGAATAAAAGGTGGGAGAGCCCTCCTAAATAGAGGGAGTGAAAGGCTCAAACTGGAGAAACAGTGCTGTCCACAACTCCCTGAAGGAGAGCCCCACCACAAAGTTCTGCCTGGAGACATGACAGCACATGAAACAGAGACAGTTCCCAGCCACCATCAAGCTCCCTTCTCTTGGGGCTGCAGTTGGTCACAGCGTGGCAAAGGCAGGGAAACAAGGAGGTCCTTCAACCTGGATATCAGGCAAGAAAGATCCTTGGTCTAAGCCAGCATGACTGCTTTGATGTTATCATTACAGTGTAATGGCATAACAGGAGAGCCTTCCTCTAGGATGAAAACAAGTTTTCACTAACACTTTACAGAAACAGCCCCTGCCTCAATAACTACATGGCAAGTGTTCAGAGACAGAATTTGGTTCTCATCAAAAAGATATTTTTGCAACTGGAAAGAGCAGCATTTTCTGGATCAGTTTCATTGTTGAACACACGAGCCTGTTTCCAACATGACTTTTACCTCCCAGCACTGCTTCTGGCTAACCCTACAACAGGGCAAAAATATTACATGTGTCAAGGAAACTGAAATCTAGTCTACAGTTGCCTCAATGTTAGACTGAGATCTGCAGTAGACATTTCATGAGCAGTGGTTACTAGTATTGTTCATTTTTGAAGATACACATTTCAGTACCAGCCTACGGCTTTAGACCCAGAGTCAGCTGCTATAGTTGGCAAGGGAGCATGGACCACTACAGGACATGACCAACAGTAGGGCTGGTACAAGGGCTGTCAGGAAGAGTCAAATCAAAAGGGGGTGCTGAAGCCCACAGAGCTTGGTCATCCTGGGACTCAGTTGCCCATCCAGGCCTCCCTAGCACAGACTGGAGCAGCACGGGTCCAAATGGGAACATTTCTATCTCCTTCCTGCAAGATACTTCCAGTGTTCCTCCTCTGCTTTGCTCTGTTAGGCATATAGTCCATCTTACGGCTCCTGGCCACGTGAAGATCTGCACATGCAGCTTGTAGGACTTGGAAGATTGGCCAACTCTGACCTACTTTTTCCAGGTTGTTAGGCTGGCAAAGGGGAGGAGTTTGGCTTGTTTTTCTCTTGAAGCTCCCTTGCAAAGATCAGGTCCTGCTTCACAGTCTTGCAGGAAGAGCATTATCTGATGACACTTCAACAGTTAAATCAAGTATACTGTAGCTAAGTCAGGGTGCAAGACCAGCCAGCTGTGATACAGAGAACAGCTGGATTAGTCCCAAATGAGCTGCTGTAACACAAACTGTTCTGTCCCTGCTCTAACACAAGCAGGCAAATCTCCAATTCCTTCCCTTTCAGCTAGCTCAGGTTTAAAACACTGCATACGCATGCCTAAACTGCACTAGCCTACTGCGAATCTGGCTTTAAATGAGCCAGCTTCAACACCAAGGGCTATGGCTGAAAGTGAACACAACCCCAGGGTAAAGGCATATGAAGAGAGAAACGGTGACTGAAACTGCACCGGACATCACCTCCTCTTTGCTTCCACATTGCTGAAGCAGATCCTACAGCCAGGGCCAGGCTGGTGCTGCAGGCAGGGAAAGGCGCACGCTCCTCCCACGCAATGCCACAGCTCCCCATTTCCTTTGGAGAAGCAGGAGGCAACCAGGAAGCACGTCAGTGACACTGCCCAGTGGAAGAACGTCTCCTTGACTTGCRGGGGACATCTGTTGCTGGTTGCAGCAGCATGGGCTAGTCACTTATAGAAGCTACTTTCCACCTCCGTGTTAGCAAGTTTTGCAACCAGGGTTGAGCTCTGTTGGCAAGAGCGCTCCCGATACTTTAACTGGTTTATCTGATCAGCCTAACTACAGTGGAAATGCATCCTTAATTCCAACTGGGTGGGCAGAAACTGGGATAGAAGCTGAGTACTAGTGCCACAAGCTATCCAAACCTTAAACTTCTTGATTTTTAAGAAAAGACTTATTCCTTAAAATGCTCAGAATTACACTGTTTATTATCATAAGTAGATGAAGCAAATAAAAGCTGAAAATTCAAAAGAGGATTAAGCAAGATTAGTGATCATTAAGAGTAGAGTCATACAACTGGTTTCCTTTTAGATGCTACCAATTGTTTTGAAAGCCAGTATACTTAAAGAAAAATAGATCTTTAAAGATGTAAGACAAATTTTACAGTGCTTCTTTTGGCCCAGTTTTCCACCAAGCCCCTTGAAAATCCAGAACAGGACAGATCCTATGGAAAGAAGAACTGCAGTTTGCAAGCGTTACTCTTCCAGAATACTGCAGTTTGGGATTCTGATCTTTTTCTGCAAGTTCTTGTACAGTCATGGAAGTAAGGAAAGGCTCTACAGTATGGTGTGGTATCTGGAATAGATTCAAAAAGTAAACATCCACTACATAAGAACTCGATGGACTGGAGACAAGGTCTTTTCCAAAAGCTCCAGTCAAAGAAGTGATTTTACAAGGTCTATTGACCCCTGCAACCAGCAGAAAGCTAAGCAATTAAGATCATTAAATCCTCGCCAAAAACATGCAGATTTTCAGATATTCCATCTTGTATTGGGTTTATGTGGCAGGTTTTGGGCAGCAGGGGGGTAGGGGGACTGCAGGGGTGGCTTCTGTGAGAAGATACCAGAAGCTGCCCCCATGTCAGACAGAGCCAGTTTTAGCTGGCTCCAAGATGGACCAGCTGCTAGCCAAGGCTGAGCCCATCAGCAGCACTGCTGGTACCTCTGTGATAACATATTTAAGAAAGGGTAAAAACCACAGTGCAGCAGCTGTGAGAGAGGAAGGAGAAAATGTGAGAGAAGCAACTATGCAGATACCAAGTCAGTGAAGAAGGAGGGGGAGGAGGTGCTCCAGGTGCTGGAGCAGAGATTCCCCTATAGCGATGCAGGTTGTCCCCCTGAAGCCCATGGTGGAGCAGAGATCCAGACTGAAGCCCGTGGAGGATACCACGCTGGAGCAGGCAGATGTGCCCTGAAGGAAGCCGCAGCCCATGTAGAGGCCATACAGGAGCAGACTCATAGCAGGAGCTGCAGCCYGTGGAGAGGAGCCCAGACAGGAGCAGATTTTCTGGCAGGAACTATGGCCCATGGGGGACCCATGCTGGAGCAGTACGTTCCTGAAGGACTGTACCCCATGGAAAGGACCCATGCTGGAGCAGTTCTTGAAGGACTGCAGCCTATGGGAAGGACCCACGTTGGAGAAGGTTGTGAAGGACTTCATGCTGTGGGAGGGACCCCAGGCCAGAGCAGGGGAAAAGCGTGAGGAAGAAGGAGCAGCAGAGACAACGTGTTATGAACTGACCACAACCCCCATTCCCCATCACCCTGCATTGCTTGGGGGGAGGATGTAGAAGAGTCAGGAGTGAAATTGAGCCTGGGAAGAAGGGAGGTGTAGGGGGGGAAGGTGTTTTTAGTTTTATTTCTAACTATCCTACTCTGTTACACTTAACTGGCAATAAATTAATTTCCTCAAATTGAGTCTGTTCTGCCTGTGACAGTAATACGCAAGTGATCTCCCTGTCCTCGTCTTGACCCATGAGAGATTTTCATCTTATTTTCTCCACCATCCTGTTGATGGAGGGGGAGTGATAGAGCGGCTTGGTGGGCACCTGGCAGCCAGCCAAGGTCAACCCACCACATATCTGCTGCAGTTGCTCATCTCCTAAATCTTCCAGCCTGTAAAAAGACTTAGCCAGAAGAGTTGAGCACAGCTATTAGAGCAGCACTCACTAAAAGAGAATTTAAATCTTTTGTAAAGATAGAGCTGCATCAATTGGATGTTGATAGGACAGTATCTAGAGTGTGAGAGTCACCTTGAAAGGGACACCATAAAATTAAAACAAGTGAAATCAGTAAAGGAAGTACTCCTATTCAAAGGCAACAGTAAATGGGCAGATACCTGAAATAAGAAGGGACTTGAACAAACTCCTGGGAAAGAGGGAGTCTGCTCTCAAAACTCCCCCCCCCTCCCCCCCCAATATCCTGGGTCATGCATTCTTACAGTAATTCTCATTTATCATCCACACACACACACATTCACAGAATGACAAACTGGTGAAAGTAGACTAACTTCCTTCATATATGAAAAGCATTTGCATGGAAAATTTCTATGATGCAATTATTGCCATTTTCATTTATTTTGATGTGCTTTGTCAGTGAGAAACAAAAGCAGCTACTGTAGCTTAGCTACTCAGATCCTGGTATGACCCAGATTCAGATTTGATTGCTTGTCTTTGTCAGATCACTCTACAAAAATTTTAAAGCTTACAGAGACAATGGGAAATCTCAGCCAAATAAAATAAAAATAGAGGGCTGGAAGCTATCCTAGTGCCAGCCTTCTCTGTTGTTCCAGCCACCCAGATCAGCCAGGACACTAAAAATATGTCTTGAATCAGCAGTGCCGTGTGTGTGAACTGTTCACTCAAGGAAACACATTGCCTGTGGAAGTTACAGTGTAGTGGGCACCTATTACCTAGTTTTAAGGATAACACAACCATTTATGCTCTCCATTAATGAAGAGCTCAAGAAATCTTGAAAAACTTGCTTAAAATACTGCATATCTCCCCAGTGTAGGCTTGAGAGACAGGTGTGGATAACTATGCCAGAGAAGTCAGGCCCTCCATGCCCACCCACAGTGTTGGGGCACCATCAACACTAGACTTCTCATCTAAAACTCCTTGAGCAGAGGTAGACCTCAAATCCTTAAGATGAAAATATCACACAAACAGCAAAATCATAAGCACTTCCACATACTTAATAAACTTAGATTTACTCAGATCTTTCACAGCTACCCCAGAAAGTCTTGGAAAGACTGATATGGAAAAAAGAAAAGCAAAACATTATACAGAATCTCGTGTTCCCCAGGACCTCCATCACCACCACAATGTAAAATTACCTCTCTTGCCCACAGTGCGGTCACTGTCTACACAAACTGGAGCAACAACAACAGAATAAATTAGGGGAAACCCACCAGAAGAGTCAACAGCTTGGTAGCATCCATCATGGGAGAGCAACACTCAGATACCCACCCCAACCAAGGCATCTCATATTATGTATCACAGCCACCCTCCCTGGTAGAGAATCCTATC
Organism: Phoebastria nigripes; assembly: GCA_035582835.1. Taxonomy (NCBI): domain Eukaryota; kingdom Metazoa; phylum Chordata; class Aves; order Procellariiformes; family Diomedeidae; genus Phoebastria; species Phoebastria nigripes. The sequence continues at coordinate 131,989 of JAYKAV010003272.1, read as the reverse complement.
CTTGAGATCAGAAACCCAACATAAAAGTTCAGAAATTCCTTCAACAAGTTACAGTTTTGGCAAATCAAATGAAAAAAAAAAAATTTTATATATATTTATATATATATATAGGCTGGCACGATCAACTGTAAAGACCCTCCACCGCTCACAGCTTCATGCATCTTTCTTAAGTAATTAAGATGATTACTGATTTGATCAAATAGCTTCCAGGCTCCAACACATCAAGCTTTGTATGTACATGGGAAATAAAAACATTTTTTATTTTCCCAAAATAAAAACAGAAGCAACGATCTGGTTTGTTTTTTTTTTTTTCCACTTCGGGGGATTTGCCAGAACTCCAAGAACAAGCCCCAGGAACTTGGAAGCTCACTCAGAGATGCCCCAGACTGCAGGTGCCTCAGGCTACGGAGCACTCGTAGCTGCCTCAGACAGGAAACCAAGCAGGTTTCAGTGGCCCTTGAGCATAGTTCTGTCAGGTTTTATCAAAATAAAAAGTTCTTCCTGAGTAGCTTTTTGGTTTTGATGATTTGGTAAGATAAGAGTTTTGTCTGGAAAAAAATCCAATTATATTGATGGATAATATTTGGAATTTATACTACAAGACAATACTTGTCGGGGGGGGGGGCGGTGCGGCGGGGGGCAGGGAAAGAAGAAAATAATGCCATGGTCTTCTGGTTTTCTTCACCCTTTCCATACTCCCTTTAATATCATATCATGGCGTCCCCATTTCAACCCCCTTTCTTCCCTTCCCATGTTCCCTACACTGTCTCATGCCAGAGACCTCTGTGTCTGAGAACCTGTGTCTTTCCATTTAACGCATCTTCTTACACACACAAACTTGTGGGCCCCTTGTTCTACTCTTTACAGCACTTTTCCCAAGGTCGTCTTACATAAAGACCCTCTCAGAGGCCACCAGGATAACACCCTACTGCATCTTCCCTGTGTGCTCCTTTCCTTCACCCTACAAATAGATTCCCAATTCCTTCTTCTCCCCTTCTGCCAGGGCTCCCCTCTCTCCCCTCATACTTTGGGGTCTTGAACATTCCTCTTCCAACTGTCCCTCCCACTTACCCCCCAAGTTTAATATCAACAGTAGACACTAATTATGAAAAAAAAAAAAAAACGGTTAACCCACTGAAGCAAAGCTGTGTGTCAGAGCAGCTGCTGTAGTTTGACCTGAAAGCAGTTTCCAGGAACATGCTGGGAGAGAAACAATTTCATGTCAAAAGAGCCTGATGAGAGCAGGAGCAAGGCACCACACTCATCCTCCCAGCCCCAGCCTGTAAGTCTTGGGCCATGCAACACTCTGCATGAAGCACCAGGGAAAGGGAGAAACGACCTGACAGCAAAACAGTCATAATCAAGGAAGCAGGAATATACTTTTTACAGATTCAGCCAATACATTATTCTCTCCCTCTTCCCCCCTTAAGAGCAGACAAGAGTTTTCATGGGTCATTCTTCCTAGTGGTTTCCTGTTCAGCTACTAAGTCTGGAGGCTCAGAAGCCTAACAGAAAGGGGAAGAAGTGCTGGTGTCTTATATAGCTCTCCACCACGAGATATGCTTATCTGTTTTGGATTTTTTTTTTTTTTTCTTCTCTTTTTCTCTTCTTACTGCATTGACTCAGCAGAGCTCTGGGCTTCTTTCTTTTTAAGTGTTCCCACCACCAAACCACAGCCTTCTGAAGATACAGCAATTGCTAGTTTCACTATACTCAGAACAGCACTTCCGACTGAGCCAAAAAACTAAGTGTAGGTGTTGCTTGCTTGTAGGCAAATTGTTTACAACTCACTCAGCTTTTTTGGATCAATGGAAAGAAGGAGCGGCAAATCTGCTTTCTGAGTTAGAGTGAGCAAGCAATGAAATGGGTACATTGCCCTAGCTTTAACAAGCAAGACAAAAAAAACCCACCAACCCACTAACAATCATTTAATGCATGACAAGCTTGATGTGTCATCTGCCCCTGCCTACAGCAACAGTGTCCTAGAAGAAAGAGACAAAACAGAAAGAGAAATACTCACGCATGTCACCAATCGCTCCTTTTGTGACATTTGTGGCTTTCCTTACTGTCACAGTGAATACGTGTGAATACTGGTGTTCCACCTGGAAGTCAGAGAGTTAGAGGTGATTAAGCTCCAGAACCAAAAACCACCTATCAAAATAGGTTTCATTTTGTCCAAACACTGAGAGAGAGAAATCACCCAGTCAAAATGTAAGTGAAACTCATACTGGATAGAGCATCTTAAAGCTGAACTGCACCCTGTAGCTTTACTGAAAGGTCAGACCTTACACTAGGGTTGCTTGATTTTTCTGCAGCCACACCTACTAATCTCAATGAATAACACTCCTCCTCTCTACAGAACCTGCTTTAAGGCATTTAGTCAGTCTGGGACAACTTGGTACGGTAAGAAAAAAATAAAAAGGGGGCTACTTTACAGTGTACTTGTCTTTGTAATTACCTTCCCCCAGTAAAAAGAATGGGTGCAATTATTTCAAAGTATACGTTCTTGAACAGATACACGCATACTGCAGACACAAGGATATAGTTAGTAATGCATGGAATATACCTTTTTACTACACATCAATATTCAAAGTGCAAGTGTCTTTAAGACAATGGAGGGAAGGTGAAAAGCAAGCTGTTATAACATTCACAAGCAAATTTCATGCACTTTCTAAAGCTTCCATTTCCTGCAAAGCCCAAGCACACAGCAGGAGCTGCCTTTTTAAGAGCAGGTCTGTCCTGAATGAACTAGGGAAGTAGAAAAAGGCGTGAAATTAAGAAACAACAGTAAAAACCTTATGAAAAGAGGTCAGTAACTCACATCTACTGTTACTTTATCTACATAGCCATAAGTTTGACCAACCTACCGAATACCATTATGAGAATCACCACTGCATACTGCAAGGCAGACAACATTGGCCTTTATAGGGACACAGTACAGAGCTTGTGGGTAAGTTTTAAGTTTTATGTATTAGAGCCAGGATCAGGTCTCACACAACTGCCTCTCAGCACTTACATCTGCACTGCTATCTTAAAGCCAGTTTTAAGACACTCAAGCTGCCTGACTGCCCACAGTGCCTGGACGTTGACTCACACACTGGTACAACCTGGAGGGTGCCAGCTCACTCTCTTGTGACAGAAACCCAGGCACCGGGAGGGGACCACCTCACGCCTGAGCTCTGCCTCTACAAAGAGCATCAGGTCCAAGCTGCCTGGCTCTTACAGCTCAAGCCACTGTATCAAAAGCATACCTCCTATGGGACCTCAGGTAGTCACCTATCACAGTGATACACCCCTACCTCAGGTTTCCATTTCTAAAAATGAAACAGTGATATTTTCTATCTTTTCCTAACCACCCATCAACTTTGTGAAATACGTTAAAATAAACACTGCACATCAGTCATTAGGACCAAAACAACGGACCAAATATTAAAGGCCATACAACATATTCCAATCAGAAGGAAAAAGGGGGAAGTACCAGAATCAAGAAATTCACTGATGTTTGTTTAAAATGATAGACAGTACCCTTGATATGGGACATGGCACGCTTATTCAGGATGTGCCTGGTGCTTTCTTGCTATGCTTTCATCTGGATACTTCCCTTTTTTAAACCCCTTTTTAAAGAAACAAACAGATAAGCCAACAAAACCCTTCAACCCATATGTGGCTTAGTTTTCAACAGTGGCACATGCCTCCATTTAAGCTGCTGCTGCTTCAACTACTAGACTTTATAAGGGCCTTCAAGTGGTTCTCATAGCTATTTCAAAACTGGTTGTTTCAGCCAAGCCTCATTATTTCATATCTACAGCATGCTTCCACCCAGAGACTAGAACCAAACTGGATGCCCCTAATACAAATAAACAACAAAAAAAAAAGACAGTTTCTTATAGGTTATATATCGTTTTCTCAAAAAAAAGAAAAAAGCCAGAAACAATCTTCTAAAGGCAGCAAAAGTGGCTTGTGAATGCTTAAGTAATGGTTGAGTCAGGACGCATTAAAAAACAACACAAATGATACCAACGCAAACTCCTCCACAAGTCTGTAGTCTAGAGGTCTGCAAAGGCTTAGCCACATCACCATTGCAAAACACCTAGGAGAAAATGCCCACAGTGATACTGAGGGTATGACTTCACTGCAGACACTGGCTGACCCAGACACTGAATCTTTATTAAGGCTGTAATCAGCCACATGTTGTGACAACTGCTAGAGGCTCGTTTCATGATAGTCTGCCCAGCAGTAAATTTCAACTCTGTAATTTTTCCCCTGTAAGCTGTAGGAGTTGTCTGGTTCAAAGAACAAGCAAGCAGGCAGGGGGAAAACTGTGGCAATATAAACTATTACCTTACAAGTGGTATACTGAAATTGTCATTGCACAGCAAGTGGTTCACCAACTGCAGTAAAAATGGAATCCAGACTCTAAACGATTCTCCCAGCTGGGACTGTTAACTCCCCTCAAAAGTATCAAACCCAACAGAAAGGGTTTAGATGTGGGAATTCAAAGTTGTTAAGAAGCAACACCTATTTAACAGCCTGCCTTGTGCTGACATGAAGACATACCAATGATTTCGTGACATCCATCACCTTTTGCATCGCAGCTTCCAAGAGTGGATGGATGAATGGGAAGGAGGATGGGACTTCTCCCTGAACAAACTTCTGCCTCTGCCACATGGCAAAAAAAGTCCAGAGTTTTCCATCATAGCAGGGTAAACAGGGATTTTAGTGGGTATCTGGGAACAGCTAGTACTACCGTGAACACAGCTACATAAAGTTACCCCAGCTCTGTCATTTACCCTGCTTCAAGAATTTTTACAAGCTGTGAATCTCCAGAAAACAACGACTCTCACTGTCCCTTGTTTTCAGTCTGCTTCTTGAAAGTGCTCGAAACTGGTTTATCAGTGTGTGCCACCTTCACACACATGTCAGAACACTGAAGTGTCGGTTTCACAATGCAGCACTGGCCCCAGAGTTTGTTCACTCAGACTGATGTAGTTCCTTTGTCATATACAACCTTATAATTAAGAGAAACAGCCCAAAGTACAAACACACCACCCTTCTCCTTATTCTTAGCTGTTAAGAAAGAGCCTGTCCTCACTAGAGACCACAAATCAGAGATCACTGAACATTTAGCAACAAAGAGGAGGATGGAGTTATAATTAAGTTACAAGCATGGGACATGGGCATGCTGGATTTAGTTCTCAGCTGCTATGTGGAACTCGTGTGCAGTTCTGGTGCCCCAGAGTCCTGGCTGTAAAATGGGGAAACTACAAGATGCTCACTGACAAAAAACATTTCTGTGAAGTAATTTTCTTGCATCTCCTAGTCCTACTCATGAAACTCATATGCCTAAATAAAATGCCTACCATCAAAACAAGGCCAAACCACCACTTACTAGTGTATTCTCATTACAGCAGTATAGAGATCGTCATTACTTTCTATTGTAAGTCGGTAACTGTTTTGCTAATCATATCGTGAGAACTGCTTTTTATTGACTTAAGCAGCAAACCTCATCATTCCAGCTGTTGTTCTGCGAAGAAAATTAAGTCTGGTTTAAGATCTGGTATCCTCTGAAATGAATGCAAGTACACAGAGCTCTGGCAAAACAGAAAAACATTATCTTCTTTCCCCGCGCCTCATCCAAAATAACATACAGAGGCTTATAATTATAGAGTTATTAATATTTGGCCATAATCACACGCTTGGAAGAAATTTGCAACAACTAAAATAAACAATCTCCCTCTTAGTAAAAAAAAAATACACAGAGATACACAGGAAGCTCAAAAGCATAGATCTTTTCTTACCCCAAAATAAACGTTTTTCATGCAACTTAAGTGCAATCGGAAATTAAGGCAATTTTCCACTTAGGATCTAGTCTAAGGGTATCAAGAGGCCTAAATGTCCCTATTAACAGCTAGCACAACTTTCAGAAGTGTTTTTTGGTTAATTTTTGGAAAGACTTGAGTTCTAAAGAAGGTAGATGCCCCCTGAAAATACCACAAGTAATGTATTGACTCTGAATACCTTTATAAATCCAGCCCTTGCTAGTTTGGATGACTAAGCTGCATTTTCTAAAGTGACTTATGTTCACCTTAAGTCTTGATAAAAATCTGTACATTGCCAACTCCTCAATTACTTCTGAAAAATAGACGATGGTATATAAATCACTTAAACGTTGCAACACTGAGTGGAGCAACATCTGCATACCTTTAAAAACCTAAGCCAGGTTAAAAATTTCAGAAGCTCACAATTAACTCAAAAACCTAAATCCTACCATCCAAAGTGACCTAGCTTCACATATGTGTTTCATTTCACTTCCTCTTCCTCCATAAATTTAGATAACAAAGGCGGGGAAAAAAAAAAGTTTTCAATATGCCCTCTCTGAACATGGGTTTTCTGAGTTACAGAAACTCCTGTGGACAGTATTGACTCTCTGCTGGTTCAATCCACAAGGTTTTCCGAGTATCCTGTACAGCCATGGTTCAATATCTCCTGTTCTTACACCACAGCTCTCCATCTCTTCTAACTCCTCCTCCTGCCTCCTTTGTTCCTCTCCCACCTTTGACTGCTTTTTTTCCTCCCAGTAAAATTTCCCTAATTATCTGATTTCCTCTATTTTACATATCACTGCATTTGTATGTACATAAACACCATTACCTTCCCACTACGGGACTGGGAAACAGAACAACATGCTAAGATCTCCTGTAACACAATCAGGTTTTACCTACGAATTTTCCGCACTTACTGAGAAAGCAAGGGATTTGCATGCATTGAATATAATACTTTTCATATCCCAGAATGCCGAGTCACAAAATGTAACTCAATCAGGAGATATACTTGCACACAAAATACCAATCAGGAAGCTCTGGTATAGATAGATTGTGTAGTAAGTATTTATTACTTTTACTTCCTTAACATTAAGGACACTTGAGCTGATGATTGGGCTGGACAAGTGAAATGTTTGCCTGTTTTCTTAAGTAACAGATTTTCATAAAGTCCATGCTCTTCTTTCACAGGGTATCACAATTAAGACAAACATTTGTGCATGCACACAAATTTTATCTTGAAGTGGTTTTTCCCATTGTTATAATATTTATCCCCCATATCAATATAACTGAAGATGTATTACGCATCTTAATTCTTTATTCTCCGAATCTAAAAGCATTTTTGCTACAGTCAGTTCTGTCTGTACCTGCAGTAACTTTGTGAATGCCTTATTTTATTCCTCCAAGTCTTTCATAACATGAGGAAAAAAAAAAAAAAGAAAAATAAAGAGATCAGAAAATACGTAATAGTTAACAGAAGGACTTTTGGAAAATGCAGAATTCTTTTGAGTCTTTTAATGCCAAATGTCATTAAAAATTCAAGATTTTTGCATTGATATGAGCCTGCTGTCCCTGACTGTTCTAAATTTTAGTAAAACTTTCCATGCAATTTCCATTTTTGAATTAAGAAACCTCAAAAATTTCCATTCACTTTTCAAGCAATTACAGGATCAGCTCTTGCATTAACAGTGTTCCTTCCTGCATTAGCAACATTCCCACAGCAGCAGTTCAGCATTGCCAGAGGACTGTAACTACGTATACTTCTAAGGCTTCATTTTATTCATTATGGTATATACATTGGTACCAAAAAAGATCTTTTATGCGAATGATTCAATGAAATATAAGTGAGTGCCTCAGAGACCTCTCCCATAAACGTACAGATCAGATCAAGTATTCCAGCCAGGAGAGGGCACTGATGCAGAAAGGAGTAAGTTAGTGTATTGTTTTAACACTGTTAAATACAGACATCAACCTGAAACTTGTCTTTACAGCAGCATTCACAGAACTACAGAGTGAGTAAAACACAAGTTTGACATCTGCTGGCTGCAAACTCATGTAAAGGATGTGACTGCGTGGGGTAGAAACCACATAACTGATAAGAGATCTTTTCAAGGAAGCATACGCTGTATTTTTAGCAATGTGAAAGTTCAACTTTATGACAAGCGTATGGTAACTATCTTTGGGTACGTATCACTTCTCCTGCCATGAGATTCTGGGACTGTTACGAAAAGTGCTTGATACGAACACACCCAGCTTGTTTCAAGATTTCAGTTTGAGCAGGAATTGCAATTTCAGTGCTTACTTTGGAAAGTCACTCAAGCAGAGATATGTGTGAATATTACAGCCGAAAGCCAGCATTCAATAAGCTGCTGAGCCACTGCACTGGTTTGCCATAGAAAGGCCAGTTCTGCTCCCGTTTCCCTTCTCCTCCTTCCTTTGCTCCTACTTCTCTACTTATACAGGTTGTGCTCACATGGTTGTACCCTTCCCTTGGGCCAGCTCTGACAGCAGAGAACTAATCTTTTGCATTGAACTTTTTTTCTGCCAATTCAGCAAGGTCAATTGGCTCACTCCAACCCCATGCATTTGATAGCTGGTACAAGGGATGCAGCAGGAACACTGGAATAAAGCGGGAAGGAGGGAGCAGGAGCTTTTGCCAGCAGTGTGTCATTGAGTGGCACAGATCATTTCACTGATATCTAGAGTTTGCAGGCTGTATTTTGAAGATTCTCTTTGAATCAACATCACTGATATACACTAGTTTAAGATCTAAATATCCAAAATTGCCAACTTATCCCTCTATCCATACTGATGAAAAGGAAAAAGAGTTATTCGGTAACTAGAATTGTACAAAAAAAAAAATCGTACTGTAAGAAAGTTAGACACATGATGTTACTTTTGTAGTCTACAGTTCAGTTTGACAATCAGTGTGTGGAAAAACTTGTATGAAATAGTCAACTACAGGCACTTTGATGAAACACTTTGAACAGGCAAGTCCTTTAGAACAATACCCTACGACACCGTACCCATGAGGTCGTAAGTTTTGACTTACACATGAGCAGCTACACTCAAAGCCATGACATGCTTTCGAAAAGCTAACTTGAATCTTTCAAATTTCATTCAAATAAATTTCTGAAGATATTTGCTCTAACCACGCTTACCATTTCCTTAAGGAATTAATGATAACTTTAACGTTGTGTGCTTATTTAGAGTAACTTCTAGTAGGATACATTATATGAGACAGTATATATTATACAAGACAGTATACATAGAAGATTCAAAGCTACTTACCACAATGTGTTGATAAGGATCTATGACGGACATTTTTGCCTTAATTTTTACTCAAGACAACTGTCAAATGTCTATTTCAATTCTACTCAGAAGAGGCTTCCCAGTTTTTCAAAGCAGAGTTCTGTATGACAGATCCTTTAACTATTAAATAAAGAAAAAAATGTAATTAAAACTCTTATGTTCCTTTTAAACTATATTTTGTAACAGAGCAAATTAGTTCCATCACTTTAGGAAGGTTCCCACAATTCATTTGTTTACCAAAAACTTAATTTCATATAAGCTACGGAGGTATAGATATTTACTTGCCTGAACTAGAGAAATTTCTTGTGTTTATTTCCTCTACCAGAGCACGAACCAAGTATCTTGAATTCCAGTCATCCAAGTGTTTCTAGCAGCTCTACAGATAAACAAAAGAATAGAGCAATTATATTTGTCCATTACATACATTCAAATGTATATGCTTCCATGCATTACAATCCTAGTTAAAAAAAAAAATCCGTGTTTAGTTAATAGCCTTTTTACTCTAGTGACAAATTCTTGATTCCCATGCTTTGCTCCTACATTAAGATGCTCACATGGTCAGGACAGGACAGAGATGAAGTTCCTCTTTGTATCCTCCTTTCTGTACAAGGTGAGGTACAAGGATATGTCCTGCACTAACACCAAGGGACATGAATTTTAGAACTGAAAAGCCAGTTGGAGAGCACAACAGTCAGCAACCTGCACCAGACAACTGCAACCCTTTGTAGTAAGGGTCTGCTTAGCCATTTTAACACAGCTTTTCATACCACCTTCACTTTGAAAGCTTTTTCCACAAACAGCAAATTCCCGATGTCGCACCTAACTGCGCCTAAGACAATAATGGAAAACAAATTCCAGCATCTAATCCACAGCGACAGCACAAGAGTGTTCATTTGGCAGCTGCTCATTTAACCATAAACAAGCAGCAATAGTGCCCTCTGTAAACCTGGGAAGGGAATTCCAACTGAGGCTGTGTATAACCTCCCTGGCCACCCCAGTTATCTACAGAGATCCACAAGAGGCTGTGGTGGGCAAACCACAAACCAGCTGGCAGGATTTAAACAGGTTCTTCATAGGCCACTGTTTTCTGAACACTTTGTGAAGATTTCTACTGAAATCAGGGGCCACCAGAGGCCTTCAACTTCAGAACTGTTTCCAATCATCAAAGTAAAATATATTAAGGAGGTTATTCCTTTCTACATCTCTAAAAAAAAAACCACAGAAACTGCTGGACAGGATCAGTTCTCAGATTCAGCTCGACCACAGTCAGACCTGAACCATCAGCAGAAGCTTCAGAGTGAAAAGAAAAAAGCACCATGTCGGGGCTTGGTCTCAAGGAAATGATTCCTAATCCACAATTTTGAAAGGGCAGAATAAGCCCTAAAGAATGATGATTTATGTCACCCCCAAAACCCTTGCTCTTGAGCAATTATATACAGGCATTTCCATAAAAATTTTGTTTCATTATGATCACTAGAACATTACGATATCCCTTCTTTGACCCTGCCAGACCTAACAATAACTTGCGACTAGAAGTTACCCTGGTTTTATTTATTTGTTTTTATCTAAGGAAATCTGAATAAGAAAGACTTTAACCTACATTCAGAGTTCATAGTTTTCATTCAAGGCAGCTCATTGCCAGGGCAACAGAAACAAGCCATCTTTATCACAGAAAGCAAGCAGCTTTTTAGACTTAAAGGAAGATCTCCAACGCACAAATGCACCATTATTTCTCCTACTGTAATAATAATTGCAAAGACTTATTTTTATTAAAATTCTATCAGCCAAATTGAGCAGTGGCATAAACAGGCAGATGGGAGGGAAGTAGCATTGTGTTTATAGGCATATTGTATCACTGGTTTGTTATATTCAAGTTTATTTTACCTTTTGTCCTACTTAAAGTAGGATATTGGAGAACCTTGGTAAACAAGCCTTGCCATATCAGTTTTTGAGGAAATGTTGCAAACTTCAAAGGCAATCAAGAACAGGGAACAGTGAGGGCTATCTAAACACTGTAATGAAGAGGAAATTTGTAAGTCATAAAACAGAAAATACACTGTTTCCCCTAACTGCGCAGTCAACTACCAACAAGTTACCCCACTCATTCTGAGAAGATACACAAAACTAAGCTGAAGATACTGCTCTATCTGTGGAAATAAGAAAATGGGTTAGGCCTAGGACGAGAAGCCTGGTTCAAGTTATTTGTCCAGCATCCTAGAGGCAGAGTTCCAGTTCTCCAGATCATCACTCAACTGGTCGACTGGCTTAGGCATGAGATCATCCTCTCTTTTCCTAGAACCCCCTACCTCATTTATTTCAACATCTGCAGGAAACACATTTGTGATCGTGCAAACAACAGTCTCTTTGACTACAGAGCCGTAATGAATCCCCGAGCACCATCTGTCCTCCATGTCGAATGAGGCAAGGATCATGCAGACAGACAAATATGCAATCACGTAATTAATAATTGTATCACAAACACACATGCACAAACTGCAAGCTAAAGATATGCAGGCAGAGTCTCTGAATAGGGAGAAAAGGGCCAGGGAGCAAGCAGACCCTGATGTAATACACAATGCCTAATATCCTGGTTTTCCAAACAGCTCCAACCAACAGCATGATGGATCCCAGCCCTAGTCATGCTGGTATTACTCCAAATTGGAGCTCTTGGTTTGCTGTCTTAATCAGTCTTTCAGGATGTAATAAACAGAGGCAGGTACCCAAAGACAGGCATCCAGTGCCATTTCAGACACATGAGTGTACTTGAGGCACCCTGGGGCTGGCAGAGGGACAGGTATCCATGCTCTGCCAGAAGCCAGCAGGACAGCTGAAGTGGTAGCAGACATCTATGTTTAAGTGACTTGAATACTTATGTCCTTTACAGTGGATTTAATTCAAATCAGAGTTACTTGACCCTAATAAAATTACACCACACCCTTTGCAAGCTTGCACTACGTTATCAATGGAGTTTGGGTTAAGCACACTAATATATTTCTATACCTAAAGTCTTAGTGTGGCAGAGGAGCCAAAATACAGCACTAACAGAAGCTACCTATTACACTCATCAAGAGCCACAAAGAAAGCCTTGAAGAATGTTTACTTCAAACATCTGCAGTAAATAGAGCTGTGATCCCAAAATTATCTCACTTAACACTGCCACTATACACTGTCCATCCCACAAAGCCTAATGGAAAAATCATCAACTAATTAAGGACTGTATCACAAGTGCGTACAAAGAACCAAACTCAAGTTAAAGCTGGTGGCAGGCCAACCCTTGACAGATTGCAGGGGAAGGAGCGCCTCTAAACAGATCTTCAAGGACACTTTAACATTATTAACATGTATTGTTTTCTTTCCCTGATAGCTGGTGGTATCGCATTGTCTGAACTGTGCTGTTCCCAGGGCTGACMGCATTCCTTCCTAAAGGACTAGCAAAGCACCCCGCAGGCAGTGCCCCTGCAACAACACAAGCATATATATTCCGTCAATTCATACAGTATCACCAAAATTAACTAAGCTGGCCAGACTGATTAACGATGTATTTCTTGATGTGTTATTGACAAATGTCCAAGTTTACAAAACACCACAGCAAACATGGCCTCTTGAACAGGCCAGTTGAGCTTGCTCATGTAATACAGAGACAGATTTCTGCTAAGTTCCTAAATCTCGCTTCCACCCAAAAGTGAACTCTAGTCAGCCCAAGAGCATTTAGTTGTTAGGCACAGTTTCAGACATCAAAAGTAACAAGCTATTAGTGGATAGGTGGCTCACTGTTTAAATCAAGACTCTTCTGTGATCTTAGCTCATTTTCACTTGAGGTGACAGACTGAAATGGATAAGGGATTGTTGTCTCTAAAGACCGACAGTAACAGAGCAATTCCACAAAAAGAAGTTACACACGCACACATGGACAGAGATTATTACTGGAACTTTTCCATTCTTAGTGTTGATCCAGGAAATTCCTACAGATAATTCAGTTTTACAGGATATGTCGAGGACAAAGGACAAGAAGAATAATGAGGTTTTCCCATTTCAAGCCGAGTATGAGCTTACTCCACAGTTAGTCGCACCAAGCAGAAAAGCTCTGAAAATGAGTAAAGCACAACACAGTATAAATATCACCACCAGAATACGTCCTCAAGATTGTAAGAAAAATCATGAGGGAGATTGTCTCTATCAAGCTGGCCAATTCTTCTTAAAAAAATCAAACACATGGACCATTAAAAAAAAAGTGAGTAAGTGCAACTCACCAGTACAGTCATTAATGCTCAATCTCATATGATAAGAGTAAGGGGTACAAAATAAGCTAAGTATTGACTCAGGCTTTTGGTATGAATATCACCATCCATTTTTATCAAATCAGATTACAGAATTTTATTTGGTTACAGATTGATCCTGTGATTGTATAACAGAAATAACAAATAATCTGTTTCTACATGATTTTGCCTAGCATCCTGGAAAATCACTGTAATGTTATTTCTTAATTTAGCTCTTCCCACACAAGAAAGGTTTACCTCTTAGTCTATATAGAGCACCCATCACTCCATTTTCATCACTAATGAAAAAGCATATGCTTTGCTGACGTGCAATGACTGTTCTTCCCGTGCCTTGCTAAGAGAGCATGGGTGGAAAGAAGGATTGTGAGCAGAAAAGCAAAAAGCTCGACCTTTGTGCCACATTTTTGGAAGGTGCTCTGGGGTGAAGTTTGGCAAGGAAGTTGACACAGCATAAATAGCTAGACAGGAGATTTCAAGATTGGGAAACCACATTTGACTTCCTGCTAAAGAGGACGTAACAGATGAAAAGATCGTGAATCTCCTTCTGAAAGATGACCTGTCAGCCTGTAAAGCAATTACTGAAACTACAGGTGACACAGAGTAACTAAGATTTCCTTTCAATGGAAGGAGAGCACTACAAAATACCCTAGCAGGGCTGAAACTCTGGAAACGTCACAGAAATCTTGAACAGGTAAATTTACACCTTATCTAGTGCTGGAGGCTACTTTAGAGGCCAAAAGCAAGGAAGACAGAAGTGGTAAAATAACCAGGCCAGTTCTCTATATACAGCTGCCCAGCACCTCCTGGAGAGCTCCATGTTACAGTAACCTCCTGTAACAGGAGGCAAGACATGGTGAGTCAAGGGAAATCAGACATGCTCCTGTAATAATTAAGCTAGATTTAGTCCAAGAGAAAAAAAAAAAATCCCTATCTTACATTCTGCAAGGAACGACCTTACCAACAGGAATATTCAAGAGGCTGGAAGCATTTCTGCCTGAATAGCTGCACCTATTTCATGTCAGTCATAGAAGTTCCCAGCACATTTCCTATCCAGCCAAGTACTGTATTTTCCCCATGAACTACAGGCCTGAAGGAAGAGGCAACTGATTCAGGGCATGATGGTTCATCTTACAATTATACTGCTTACGCAAAGGAAAGTTAACAAGAAACACTCACTGCAACAGTTTGCGAGAGGTTACAAGAAAAAGCCACGTCATCATACATGATTTTACTGTATGGGGTACTAACAGAAATATTAGAAAGTGGAACCGAATAAATTCAAAGTAAGGAGTTAATTTATTCTGAGAATGAAAGAGTTCCTTGCATTAACACCTTTACATAACTTTTCCCCAGTGTCTTATATTTTACTTCAGTTGAAATTGCACTAGAAATAAAAAACAGCCTTGAATGTAAAAAAAAAAAAAGCTCAGCTGAGGGACTCCAAGAATATTCTTTAAAAATGGTAAAGATCACTGTCTTTTTCTACAGAAGTCCAAGCCACAAGACAGATACTTTAGATGGCAGAGTCTCAAAATCTGTCAAAAAACTTCAGGCATCTGATCAATAATACCCACTGCGTAGGTCAGACTCCCTGTAGCTTATGTGGGAGCCAGCTAGCTTGTTTTTCCAGCAAGAAGGCCAAAAACCAAAGGAGAATGTGAAAAATCTGATGAAAGTTCCTTGAAAAAGAAGAATTATTAGGATATATTCCCCATAAAAACAATTACAGTACACTAGTCAAGTACACCTATTATTTAAATCATTTCAAGAAGATAATCTATTGTTATATGCACACTGCAATTAAGAAAAAGCAAGATTTAAAAATGCCCAGCATTTCTGTACATTAGGATTTCAGAATTTAGTTATTCCACAAATAAACTTTTTATGTATGACAGTTATCCGTGGTATTCTTACTTTTGGAAGCCCAACTTAAGGCAGCAGAGAATAAAAACTTGCACTTCAACTTCAAGATAATGGGTGCCCCAAGTACCTAGCATGTTTGAGATGTCAAGCCAGGCTCTCCGAAATGGAAAAACTCAATACCAGTGGCAGCTTTAAAAGTGTTGCCAAAAATGCAAACACTTAAATAACGACTTCTGAAATTAAATGATATGCATCTCAAGTGCAACACCTGACTGGACAGAGCTGTTTGTTGAATATATTCCTTTAAAACTTAGCTGAAGGGAAGAAAAGAAAAAAACTCCCCTGCATTTCATTCTTACCTGAATCTTTGACAAAACTTTCCATTTCCTCTACTGCGCTACAAGCTGGCCAAGAGCTGTTGCCTGCCAAAACCTCCAGGAACCCCCTTTAAGAAGCCTCATTGGTACTGTGGAAAGAACAGTTGCTGAATGTTTTAGGGCATTAGATTTAGACTTCAAAGATCTCAATCCAAATCCCTCACTCTCCCTTGGTGACAACAGGGATGTCATCCAACTTCTAAATATTTCTGAGCCAACGCCTTTTAACAATTTTATTAAAATAACGAGTTTGGTTCTTACATATCTCTAACTTATCTACGCCTTCATTCCTTCTTTTGCTTCCCTGCTGTAAAATAGGGATGGTTTAAAATAAAAAAACTTTAGGGAAAATATTAAAATAAATTTTTATTTAAGTATTTGTGTTTGACTTTTTGGGGAAGAGAGAAGCATGCAAAGCTGCCTGATGCTCTCAGGCTTCAATTGCAGATGACAATCGTTCTGCACTACAGTTATGCAGTGGTTACAAACAGAAGAACAACCACAATAATAGCTAAAAATGCAAGGAGATGGTGAAATTAACAGCTGGCTTCTGTTCAGGTAACACGTCAACAACGAAACAAATTTAGCTGAAAGTTAGGCAAACATTTCCTTTAAATATCTTTTTTTTAATTCTTTTTCCATTCAATTAGTAGGCAGAGCAAGTTATCCAAACTGCTCTTTTTTCCCCTCAATTTCCTGGCATTTCAGTGCAAACTGTAACGCCAGCCAGCACACACAGGCTACTGTCATGCTGGCGCTGCAGGGATGGAGAAAGGACTGCCCACAAAAGGTGTGTTTCGTCATCTTACACTCAGTGTCTGTACGTGACTCAACATTACAACTTTCATGTTCTGGTTTTGGACTATTTACTCAAAATATGAGCTCTGGTCACTGTCTGCAATAAAGGGGACAATTGTGCTGCACTTCCTTTGGTCTATATGATCATAACATTAAAAGCATGAGAAAGTAGTTACAGTGACTCAAGGAATTTGTCAGGACTTTCTAGTAAAAGTAGTCATGAACAAACTTCTGACACTGAGATTTTTCAGCCTCTTTTAAACGATATGAGTAGAATTTATATGGAAATACTTTATGGCTATTGCCAAGCTGGAGTTTGAGTAAGTAATATAAACCTATGCTTTACACACAAACACGTAGACACAAAGGAAAATGTAGCAAGCTACCTTCCTGCTGGGCGACTGCACAAGGGAGTGACATGTTATTCTGCCCCTTCTTGAGCTTCCTCTTTCTGTACCATGCCTCTCACAACTTTTCTGAGGCTTTCTGTCCTCCGGTCATCTCTGCCATCCATGCTCCAGCTGACAAGTGCCTGCGCCTGCTCTTTTCCCAGGGCTACAGCAGCAGTGTCAAAATGGCTTGAGTTTTCTGCTCCACCATTTCCACTGAGTTGAGTAACAACAGCAAAAACACTAAGCTGCTGCAAGAGCTCTAGAGCAATCTCTCTGCTCATTTAGGAAGAAAGCTTTGAATTGGGTGATGCTTGTTTCATTTTTAGACAACTATCTCAAGTGCTACTGTTAACAACACAGCCAAGCCCTGGAGGATGAGGGGAACGATCTAAGCCACTATTAACGGATGCACAACATCACCAACTAAAGTTTTGGAGATTGTATTAAATCAAAATGTTATTTCCAGTTTCAACCAATTACTGGAAATTTTTCTATTTGTCATAAGCAAGAAGATACATAATCTGTACCAAAATGAGTACCAAAAGGTTAGTTACACCAATGGTTACAGAAAGCAAAAAACCCACAAAACTAACAAAAAAAAGCAGTAACTGATAGCCTCCCAGACCTTAAATGCGGCCTTCAGGAATGCGATACGAACAACCTAATTCACTAAGGAGCCACAAACAATGACTCAAGAAATAAATGGACAGCAATCAAAGTCAGGAAGAAACCCCAAATTTGCATATTCCCTTGTTAAAACAGCTTTGCAAAATTAGGGACATAAGGGGGACTTTCACGCTCTTCTCTGAGGCATAGAGGATTGGTCAGCCAGAGAAAGTTCAGCAAAACTTAGATGAACTATGACTACTCTCTTACCGAACTGTCTAAGCTTTTAACTTAACTATTTCTTAAGGCACCGAGGCCTTACTACCTCCCTTGCCAACTCAAACTCTCTCTCAGCATATTAAAACACTGGTTGATGTGCCCACTCTGTGCTGAAAGGGAAATGACTGACACATATTACAGGACAGAGGAATACCCAGTGGAGATGTTCAAGCACTTTCCAACAAGAGTTTTTGTTCAGAAAATATCAATTTGCCAAAGCAAAAAAGCTGTCATTAGAGAACTACATCAGTTTTAATACAACTCTTTTGGGGAGAGTTTAATCACATTTATACTCAAAACTGAAGGTAATTAAAAATAGCCAGTCTGTGTGTGGTCACTCTCAGTTGGGGGAGACTAATGCTCACCTTCCGACACTATTCGTTTCAGAGCAGGCATATTAATTTTGGTCTCCCTCATCCCCAATGCTTGTTCTTTCTCTGGTCCTTCATTTATGCATAGCAAGTGATACCAAGAAGCAGGACTGCCCCACAACCAAACATATATTCTTCTCCAGCATGCAAAAAATTCAGGGTCAAATTCTTCACCTGAACTATGCAGAAAACAGGTTGGACACTGCTCTCCTCCTGCACACAGCAGTGTGTTAACCAGCACTGTCCTGCTCTGCCCTACTGGGCACCGTCATTTTTTCTGAGCTTCTTTCATAAACATTTATATGGCGTTACAGATGATCATAGACAGACCTACGTAAAGCAGTAATTTTAAAGAGAAGAAGGAACTGGAGGGAGAAGCCAGGGTCAGTTCATATGACCCTCCTTACATCACATTCACTGGTGAAAAAAAGTTTTACAAGCAACAAAACCTGTTTTCCTTCTGCCTTAGACATATCAAACATCTTTTTCATGCTTGCATTATTTCAGTTCCTAAATTACAAGAGATAATCCTCAGAAGCACACAGAAGATAAGCAAAAAAAAAAAACAAAACAAACCCCCCACAACACCAAAAAACCAAACAAAAACCCAAAAACTCACGCATTAATTTTTTTCAGACAACATCATCTAATAAAATTCACCATAATTATAGTGGCCATTTTTTCACAACACTGTGGATTTGTAAGGGGAGAATGTCTAAGGTGAGACTATGACACATGGTTTCAGGTTTTTACACATAATTTTGATTCACGTTTGACTTAATGACTAGGAAGAAGCTATTTAATTTCTCTATATCAAAAACACCCTTATAAAAATTAAACCTATATTCCCTAGGCCACAGGACAGTTGAAGAGCTCATGAAATTAATACATTTGGGATTCTTGGAAAAAGGAATTTAAGTATAAAAAGCAAAATAATACTTGGACATATGTCATAGTTAAATGTAATCAGTCACTCATCAGGAAGGTCTGTGTGAGCATGTGCTAGTCAAAGTGGAAAATACCAGAGAAATGCAAGATGTTGGCAGAGTTTGTAATCAGAAAAAAAACTGGTTTTCATTACCGTCAGCACAGACATCACACCAACTTCCTACAGGAACCTTAAACTGCTTGGTAAAAAAAAAAAAAAAAAAAAAAAAAA
>JAYKAV010003272.1:68812-112701 GCA_035582835.1 Phoebastria nigripes | reverse complement strand
AAACCCCCCCCAAAAAAAAACCAACCACCACAAAAAATGAGTCTGCAAGTATCATCACTGAACACACACAAACCCATAAAAATAAACTGGATACAAGAAAAGCTAGGACTTGCTTCCTAGCATCTTCCTGTTAGATGTTGTACAAGCTTCTATTCTCGTTTGTCTTGAGGTTTTTCACTAGCGCTGTCCTTGATTCAAAGTTGCAGGGTTTTGGTTACATGAAGAAAAAGTATTTTTCCACATAAGATGACAGTCCAAAAACACCATGGTTGTGAAAACTTAGCAGATTCATGCCTTTGTCAAAAGATAAAGGGGTGTTGCACTTGGTGCTACAGTTAGAAACTCATTATCAATTCTCTTTGGATTAGGAGGAAAAAGGATTCAAACAAAACAGCAACATAAGAATGGTTAGTTTCATATTTTATAGAAATTGCCTAGGTCAAGATATCATCATCATTCCAGATGTTCATTTAAGCAGGCATCCATATTTATGAAACTTTTAAGAACAGAAGTGCCTCAGAAGTCCATTATCTTTTACAGGTCTCCATTATAGGTTATTTTTAAAAGATGGTACACAAGAGTAACAACCAGAAAATGTCTAATTAGTTACATTCCAAGGGTCTATACAGTCACCTTCTCCCCAAAATGATTTGTAGTTCTGTGGGTTTTTTTCTAACAGGACTGCAACATTAGGCAGCAGCTGCTGATTTTGCACAGAGTTACACTTTTGCGTGTTGAGTACAAAGACACAATTTTTCTGACAGAGCATGCAAAGTAATGGTTCAGGCCACAGCGAGAGCTTCTCCGTGTTTGGTACAACAATTGCCCACGAGTGTTGTTTGTTTTCCCACTGACATTAATGGGTTTTGGAACAGGCCAAAATTAATCCTCTACTTGGGGGCATTTATTTTTAGTGTCCAACTGACAATGCACTAAGTTAAATGCATGAGAAATACAGTTCTAGTAGTTAAGCCCCATTTACAGTCTATATCCTGGAGACACAGACATGGTNAGGGGGGCGGAAACCATACCAAAAAAACCCCACACTTAACTTACAAGGCTTTCCAAAAGCCAGATCTTTCTATTAAATAGTCTGGCCAATGCAATGGACCAAACAGGATGAGATAGCCTGTACAAATGCATTCACCATGCTTCTTACTGCATCATCTCCATCTACCCCAACATTCCACTTATCAGTCTTGTTCATCATGCATGTCTTCTAAAATGCAATCCCTTGGGGGCTGTGACTGCCACTTATTACAATAAAGACACATTTGTACAGATCTTATTATAACCTCTGTGTGTGTGCAAACAAATATATAACTTTATAATCACTGTAAATATAAAAGGATAATGTATTATGAAACTGCACATTCCTACAGATCTTGGCTAAGGATATAAGCACTGTTACAACTGTCTGATAAAACCAGTAGGAAAAGAAATAAAAGTTTTACTGATTTATGCCGAGATCATTTTAAGGAAAATATTAGATAAATATCAACGATGAGTCAGTTCAATGGCTTTACTATCAGACAACCACAAAAAACACAAATGTGACTGAGTCAAATCATGTATAGTTCTGAACTTGTGTATGTGGAAGCTTTTGACCCTACATTTTCTGTCTCCTTCCTAAATCTGCATATTTAGGGATGGAAGCTGGAACAATGGAGAGACAAGGATTCTTGTTTGCAAACATCCTAATTCATATTTCAAAAAATATGCTTTCAGCATCCTAAGGTGGTGCCCTGGTTTCAGCTGGGATAGAGTTAAATTTCTTCCTAGTAGCTGGTATAGCACTATGGTTTGGATTTTGCATGAGAATAATGTGATAACACACTGATGTTTTAGTTGTTGCTAAGCAGTGCTTATACTAAGTCAAAGACTTCCCAGCTTCCCATGCTCTGGCAGCAAGAGAGCTGGCAGCACAAGAAGCTGGGAGGGAGCACAGCCGGGACAGCTGACCCAAACTGGCCAAAAGGGTATTCCACACCATATGACATCATGCTCAGTACATAAGCTAGGGGGAGTTGGCCRGGGGCAGCAATCGCTGCTCGGGGACTGGCTGGGCATTGGTCAGCAGGTGGTAAGCGGCTGCATCACTTGTTTTTTTCCTGGGGTTTTGTTCCTATCTCTCTCTCTCATTGTTTTACTTTTCATTAATATTTGAAATAAAATAAAATAATAATAAATTGTAAACTGTTCTTATCTCAACCCACAAGTTTTCTCACTTTTACCCTTCCAATTCTCTCCCCCATTCTGCCGGGGCAGGGGGGAGGGTGAGCGAGCGGAGCGGCTGCATGGTGATTAGTTGCCAACAGGGCTTAAAACATGACAGTCCTTTTTGGCGCCCAAGGTGGGGCTCAAACTCATGACCCTGGGATTTACAGTCCCATGCTCTACCAACTGAGCATTATTCTCATAAATAAATCCAAAACACAGCACTATACTAGCTACTAGGAAGAAAATTAACTCTATCTCAGCTGAAACCAGAACAGGTGGTGAAAATTAACAATGAGCAACATTTAATTTAGTACTTAAGTAATTTTGTTATCAGCAGACGAAAAGAAGCACTATATTCTTTGCGCTCAGCCTTAGGATGCACCATTACCAATGCTACCACTCATTTGAAAGGAGACTGCATCTCAAAACTTAAAGAGTGCTTGCGAACAGAGCTGTGCAGTCTGTACAGGAGAATACTGTGCTCAGAGACACAGACCTCAGAGGTAGGATTCACCTCACTTAACTTCAAACGCCTACCATATAAAAGTCTTCAGCTGTGCTTAGCTAGCAGAGAGAAAGAGGCACTCCTAGCCCATAATTTATGTGGCCTGTTGGATATCTGCTTTAGGATCACGTTAATTTTATCCTGGAAGTGCCTGTTTTTCCTCCAGGGATTGCTTGAAGAGTCTGGACGACTCACTCACACATAGACTTCTACAATGTCTGTATTTGCCAGTCCAGATCCAAAAAGCTTCCGTCACTACACATGCTGACAGTCTTGGAAGCCCCAGCATGCAGCAAAAACATGAGCTGAGATGGAAAGTGTCATCTCAGCAACCTTCTTTCTGGGAAAGGAAAATGTATTGGGAGAAAAACTGCAGTGTCCGTGCCCCTGCCCATCTGCCAACTGATACAGGACCAACACAGGCTTCAGAGTTACCACTGGCAACACCCCATGGATTTCATTATGAATGTTAGAGAAAATGAGTAAAATCTGTACAGTGATGGCCCCATCATCTATCAATGTATGTCTGATATTTTTCCCTTCACCAACACCGTGGTCTTATTTTTTATAGAAATCATCTCATTCTATGCAATACTTTCAAGCTGAAGAACTAATTGATCTTTCTAAGGAAAGTCCACCAATTCTCTCTTGCAGTATTGCCAAATATTTTCCATTTTAAAAAATTAGGCTGAAGTTTAAATGTTCATTAGTTACTTTTACTTTCCCCACAATCTGTTTAAAAAAAAAAAAAATTTCTTTGGAGCTTCTTGGTGCTTTGTTTGCTCCTGCTTTGTGGACCACTTTCACATGTCCTACAGACCACCTCCTGTCCCTGCACCATGGGCTGAGTAATGCTGCTCCAGACGTTGACACACAGGCTACTGGAAATCGGTACAGTCAGGAAATTCGTATCATTTCTCTGAGGTAAACAGTAAATGAAAGCCCTCAGGAAAGTCTGAATACCAGGGTGTGTGTGTGTGTTTTTTGGGGTTTTTTTGTTTTGTTTTTTTTTTTTTTTAAAAAAAGAGAGAGTTCTTTTGAAAGTGTTCTGTTACTACATCACGTTATTATAACCTAGGGCAGTGATGAGATCACTTCCATTACTAAGACAGGTTCTGGGATTTGTTTTTCAGACTAGTGAGAAAGACACAGTTATATCACTGAGACATGGCAAACACACACGAGAGAGTTCATCACCTCTCAGGAAGATGATAGCCAATTCTGCTGCCATTGCCTATGAAGTCAAAAATAAATCCTTCCACAGATTACATGGAGCTTCTGTTTAGAAAGAGGTAAATGAAACRAAAACAGACCAGTTGTAAACTCAATTTAAAAATGTGTCTCATGACTAGTCCCCCAGGCTTTAGCTGGGAGCTGAAACACCAGCTGAACCAGAGCCGTAGGAAAGTACTTCATTTCATTGGTTAAACCACCTCTGGACTATAAGTCACAGATAATTTTGACATGTCCTTGTCTTTAGAGCAACCACTGAAAYGTGGGCTTCCCCATCGATGTCAAGTAAACAATTAGTCAAAAATTCAGTTTTGCTCCCTCAAGGTCACTCCCCTTCTCAGGATACTGCCCTGAAGGATAAGGTGACTTTGATCCACATCAGTATTTTGTATCAGGTAAAGAATGAATTTGAACTTCATCTCCTATCTCTCAACTCCACGCACTAACCATGGGCCATACCGTACTCTGAGCTTTTAGCTGTTGTGCTGGAAAGTTTCCATAGGAAACTATTTTCTCGTAGTCAGTTTTCATACACTTGAACTTCTGGTACAAGCAGGAGACACCTCCTTCTCTGGCTGCTACGCAAGTCTATCCCTGATATCTTCCAGCCCAAGCTGGTCAATTAACTTAATTCAATTTGAATTCACAGTTCCCAAGTATCTAGAACGGCTTCAGTTCTACTGCCAACGCTGTCCTCTTCCAACCTATACGCAAGTCACAGACGTTGCCACATACCTGAATATTGCATGTCAATTAAAATAGACTCAAACAGAGCCATTTTCTATTACTCCTAAAGTGATGTGCACCTGAAAAGTCATTGCTACATTGCACTGGATTCAGTCCCTTGGTATTGTCCAGAAAACATGCCAAGAGAGAGTAGAGGTTACTCAAAATGTCAGTGAAGCCTGCAGGCTTTACAGGAATACCTCTGAAGGAAATAATCAGGGCTCACTCCATACTCATTATTTTTCCCCTATGTATGACTAAAAGCTATKCACTGAAGTACACTAAGGCAAAAACAGATTGGCTGAAACACTTCCTATTCTATTTTAAGCCAGCTGACAAAAGTAATCTATTTGAAGTATCATGAAAATTGATACTTCAAGAAGGGCACCTTATGGTAACTATGTTCAATAAAATACATTCAAGTTAAGATGAAATCAAGTATGCAATCTTAGTGAAGCAACAGCATTGGATTTTTTTTTTTTTTTTTTGCTTTTTGTCTAATTCTTCTAAGAAAAACAAGTCATAAACAGCACTTGGTGCAGAGTCAAACTAGTATTTTTCCAGTGCAGATTAACTGGCCATGCAGGAGGAGATTAAATTACATGATTCAAGCATAAATAAGTATTTCCATTTCTCTTTTGTTATGTATCCCTGCCATAGCAGAACAAGAGAGTGCAGAAAGGTGGTCATAAAGGGACCAGGTAGAGATTTTGAGAGACAATAATGGTAGAGGAACACTTAACTCTACACTGTATATTCAAAACCTTCCCCCTAACAGAAAGAAAATAAAATAAGCACATCAGTTTTAGGTTCACATTTTCTCTCTGAAAGTCTTAGTATACTGAACAACTCTTGGTAGCCACAAAGAAGCTGATCCTCTGAATCAACCGTTTCATACAGTAAGTATCTGAGCCTACTCAGGTGCAGAAGACCACCTTCCTGCCAGCAATATCCACTGCAGTTAGAAGTCCTACCCATACCCTTGCTCCTCACTCGGGATTAGATCTTTATCTAGTTTCAGAGTCTGCATGCCTTCATCTGCAAGGAGCCTCCAAATTGAAAGTTTCGCGCTCCGCAGTTCAGGTGGCCGAAGGGATTTTCCCAAAGGTGTGACACAAGGTGCCGACAGAGAAGCTCTGAGCAGCTCTGCAGGAGTCACAGAGCCGACAGGTGCTGGAGCCTCAGCAGCTCCAGTTCACAGCCCAGCACAGTCGTTCAAACCCGCTTTCAGCGGCTGCTCGAGGGAAGGTGGCTGACTTTGTACCAGCACAAACCACTGAGCTACTGGGGGGGAACTGGTCATACCACTGAGGCAGGAGCTTCTCCAAATGATGCAGCAGGACTGACCAGAGGCCAACCAGGATGACAAATTAACCCCTACCAGTAAAAGTGTGCAAGTTTGCTCCCAAAGAAGAACATGTAACCCCGTGAAAACAAGGCATTATGGTCTTTAATCACTCTTAGAATATATGCTAACAGATGCCTGCTATAAGTCACAAACAGGAACTCTTACACACATTTTTTCGTATCAGACCCAAAAGAAAAGCTGTTGCCGCAGACATTTTGTGAAATTTTTCCTTAACAGATGTGTTGTTTTACTTCCCTATAAATTTCAAAATGGATTGCTTCACCGCGCATACTATGCAGGGATAAGTAAATGAGATGGCAGAGTTCGCAGTAATTGTTGCCAAAATCAGTTCCAGTGACACTAGGCGAAGGCAAGCACGAACCCACCACCCCGGGAGCGTGGGACTGATGATGAGTAATGCAGTTTATGTAACTTTCGCAGTCCCTCCTCCCCTTTGCTGCACCATCACCACAGGCATGCCCTCGTCCCTCCCGCGGCACACGTTGCGCTGCGCTGGCACACATGGCGAGCGTTGCAAACGCTTTTTTACCCCTCGCTGCCTTTCTTTTACCTCATGAAAGCTCCGTTTTACGCGCGTACGTGCTTGGGAAGGGCGGACGCCGTACAGCGATTGTGTTTCTGACAGAGAGGCGAGCGGACAGCGCGCCTCCCTCAGCAGCCGCGGCCGCGCTGCCCGGAGCGGGGCGCGGGCAGGGCGGCGGCAGGTGCCTGACGCGGCGCCCGCGGGAAGACGCCGCTCCGCGCTCCCCCGGCCCCGCCGCCCCTCACWGAAGGGGGCTCGACCAGGCGGCCGGCACCTCTCCTCACCGCCCCGCTCTGGCCCGCCCCAGCGGGTGCTTCAACCGCCTCAGCCCGGGCCCTCCGCGCCCTGCCCGCCCGCGGGGGCCGGGCGCAGCAGCCGCGCACCCCCCGCCCCGTCAGCCCACCCACCCCGCGGAGGAGCCGCTGGTGAGCGCGTAAGAAGGAGGAGGCACCGCGCTTACGGTTGCCTGGGGTCCCGCGGGCTCGGCCATCGCTCTCGGCTGAGGCAGGGTCCCRTTCCCCATTGCGGGCATACGGCGCTTTTCACCCGCGCGGCGGGGGAGGTGCCAGCCCTCAGCTGGCCGCCGCCTCTTAAGGAGGCGTGAGGCGCCGGCCGGCCCGGCGGGAAAGCGCCGGGTTTTGGCACGGCTTCCTACCTTCGGCCGCTCAGGGGGCGCGCAGGGCCATGGCGGGGCGGCGGTCAGGCTCCGCGGCGGGGAAGGCAGCCTGGAGGAGTGGCGGGCAGCCTTAAGGGCGACCTGCCCGCCCAACGGCCGCGGCCCGCGCTCCGGTGAGGAGAGGGGCGGCGGCGGCAGCGGCAGCGGGCCGGCAGCGCGGGCGGTGGTGGTTACCGGCTCTGCGCGGGGCCTTGTCACAAGCAGCGTAAAGTTGAAGCCGTGAAAAGCAACCAGGTACTGACTGTGACAAAAAAAAAAAAAAAGAGAGAGAAAAAAATTCAATTCTCTAACAGGCGGCTAAATGGAAGTTTGCATTAAAACAACTTTTCTTAAAAAAAAAAAAAAATCCACATCTTTCATTGCTGCAGTGACAATCTGTGGATGTTCATGTGGGAATACACGTGTGTTACCCAATACCACATTTATTAGCTCCCCGAGTGCTTGCAGCAGCGCTGCATGGGAACGGGAGAAGCCRCTGGCGGTGGCCAAGGCCCTGTTCGGCAGCCGGTCCCCAGCGTGGCAGGGCAGCGGTACCGTCCTCGGCGGTGCCTGGGGGGCTGAAGTGCCCGAGTYCTGCTTGTCAAGGGAGTGAATCTCCCCACCTGGCGCAGCCGCCTCCGCCTGCGACCGCTTCCCGCTGCAGGTGGAAGAGCACCAGCCCTCTGGTCCGTGACCCAGCAGCACACGTCAGGTCTCATGCCAGGGGTTTATCGGCACTCAAAAAGCACCCAAAATCCTCAGAGCTACGGACAGGAATGGCAATTCTGTCCATTAAACACAACATTTACCACAATCTCCTTTTAAAACTGTCAGGTGATGCTTCCCCTCCCTTCCATGGGCCTGAATTACAAAAAAAGGCATCAAAGTGGGAGACCAACAGAACGAAATGATGCCTACTTCAACGCAGAGATACCTACATCAGTAGCATGGTAGATCAGTAAACAGGCAGTTTGGATCCAGAAGCTCTACACCAACAGCATACGCTAACAACCAGGGACACGGGGTATTAGTTTGGGGTCAGTGCCCCATACTCGTGGCTATGCCACCTGGGCCCAGCCTAGCGTAGCTGCATGGCTCTGCACCGAGCCACACACGTGGGCTTGCCGGCTGCCTGCAAGGTCTCTGTGTCTTGGTCCACGCAGGAATCCTTCAGCTCAGTGAGAAGAAAGTCTCTGCAGTGCAGAATCTGACTTTCAAGTTAGTATTTTACCACCCTAAGGCTTACAAATGCAAAGCAGCTGAGCTTATGCACGCATGGAAGTCATTCCTTGTCACTACGTCTTTTCACTGTCAGGCTACTGCTTCCCCTCACACTTCAGCATTATTAAAGATTGTAGTCTGAACCACACCCCCGTCACGCCTTATCCAAATTATGCCACTGGCTTCTCAGCTAGCACATAGGAAGTTAAAAGTTGCACATTTTGGCTGTGTGCAATGGTCTTTTCTGGAGGAAGGGGAAGTGGGAAGGAGGGGATTAAGGGAAGCAGCTGGGTGGGTTTGGTTGTTTTTAACGGCAACACAGTCATTTTTATTAATTCTATCACTTTTGCCCTTTGTGAAGATTTAAGGTGACCTTAAAGTTCCCTTCCACATTTTTCCTGTTTTGCTTTAAAGGATTTTAAATTGAAGTATTTTTAAATATGCTGAAGTGTATTTATAAATTGAAGCATTGTATTATTTGCTGCATCATTAACACCCAAATAAATATTTTCCACCTGGGTTTGTGGACTTCACAGTAAGTCAGTGGGACAACCTGACAGGCTTGAACCTCAGCTGCCGCTCACCCATAACTAGCGCTCTCAACATAACAGATCTCAAAGAAGCCAGTTCTTCTCTAGACGCACCAAAAGACGAGACTGAGTTTCACTTCGACGTTGACGTCAAGCTCTTTCCAAATACCCAGTTTCATGTTGGAATTTGCTGGGGCTTTGCACATACTTAGCGTCTAAATCCGAACTCACTTCTTTGAAAAATGTGGCCATAAAAAAACAAAGATAAAGGAAAAAAATGGCTTAAATGACTCAACTGGGAGCTCCTCAAAGCACAGAAAACCAAAGGGTACACTTCCACAAGTGAGAGGTAAGTAAGTAGCATTCACATTCTGTTAACAAGGTTCCTTAATGTGTAGTAAACTGGTAGCCACAATTAGAGGACAGCAAGCCACTCCTCCGTGCAAAGCAATGCAAGCCAGAAACCTCATTTTCTCCATGATCTTACTGGTCTCCTGCTATGATGCACTGCAAGAGCTGAGCAACTCTGGCCATTACTTTTAACCTAGTTTTCTGTCTCATCTTGTAAGGAAAAAAGGCATGGTAAGAAAGTGCTGTCCTGTAAGTGCTGTCACAAAGAAGGGCAAGTTTATGTTTAGAAAGCAAACCTAGGACTGCCAGCTCAGAAAGCACTTATTTGATGTGGACAGCCTCTTCACCCACTTCCTCATCATGCCTATTTGAGGGAACATTAACCAGAAAAATGCAGCAAAACCACGATGGTGTCATTATTCAGGTCCTTTTGACTTCCACGTCAACTACTGTCTGAAGATCACCATCAACTCGTCTTTTGGTAGGAAAGGACTCTCTAAAATGTGTCAGAAGAGCTCAGTAATGGTCTTGAGACACGTAGAAATGACAAAAGGCATGAATATGATTGCTCTTAGCAAGTTAGTTACTTTCTTCCCTTCGACTGGTGATCGATTGGCAAGGCTGAGGGTATGACCACCGTTTCTGTGCTCTAAATCCCCCAAATTTTCTTATTTTGAAGCATCCAAGACATGTACTACATACTGCTGAGCGCTGGAGAGGCAGAGTTTCCAGAAGCTGTGTATGTCTCAGGGGTAACCATAGGCACCCACCACTCCAGCCCAGGTATGAGCTGTGTTCCTAGGGGTCTTGTTGCTTGACTTTCTCCCAGGCATCTCCACCCTGGCACAGTCCTGCTCCAGCCACATACAACTTTCTGTGGAGCCATGTGTTGCTCACAGGCTTGATGAGCTGTCCCTGAACTGTGCCAAAAGGGTTATCTGCAAACCGAGGCTTAATCTCCAACTCTCTTTCTTGGCATTTTAAATTTATGCAAAACACGATTCCCAGGGTACGGCTCTGGTTATATTCTTTTTTTGTGGTTTTACAGATAGCAATTGCAAAAATAAACACAAAACCCAACAAACAGGGGAACTACAGTATTTCCATCAAAACTCCCTGGCTTAGTTCTGAGTAGCAAAACTCTGATTTCTCCCTGTCCAAGGAAACAATGCAGACCCTTGATAAGGAGCTGACTAACTAGCGAGCAAAAATTCATCTTCCCTTCTTTTGACGCAAGAAGAAATGAAAAGCTTTCTTTTACATTATGACTGTTCCTGTTATTTCATATAATATTATGAAAGTTATTTTTGGTCTTAATCCTATTTCTTCAAGAAAATTATGGGTAGGGTTTCATGATATTTTTTTTCCTGTGACAAAACAAGTATAGCAGATGCCTTCCCCACACACTGCAGCTCCTTACTCACCTCACCATGCCCGTGTAAGATTTTGTGGGGTGCCTCGTCAACTAATCTCTGAATGATACGGGTTAAGAAACCTCCTTCCATTCTCTTTTATGTGAAGATTTTTTTTTTATTTCAGACGATTTCAACCCACTGACAACTACCTGCTGCTGCTGTTCATTCTGCAGTACCTCACCGTGTGAGGTATCACTTCTGCCCTCCACTGATCAACACGTGCTGTATACGTGTTTCGATCTGCCAGAGCCCCCAGACCACGAGCTGCCTCCTTAGCTTTCCACCCTGACGGCGGCTGGTCCACACTGGAAACAAGCCATGAACTGCGGTGAGGCAATTAGAGAGTGTGGAAAACGGCATTGTGAAGTACGAAGCAGACAAAGGTCTTTTCTGAAGCAGACTTGTAAGGGAAGCTATGACAAATTACAGAGGCCGTTTTAGTGTGCTGCTCGAGAGCATCAAAGCTCAGACACAACTTTAGGCAAACCACAGAAAAGCGAGACTGAGCATATCAGGACAAACAAGCAACTAAGTAAACAAAAAGGGATATTTTGTCAGATGCTTAACAGAAACCCAGTATTTTCTTCCAGTCATTTTTAAGCACAGACACTTCAGGATGTATCAGAAAAAAATCACTCTGATCAGGCTTACAAACCCCAGCTGTTCCATAGAGGACTACCTCCTGCTCCACATTCCTGAGGCCTCCATGAGGCCTGAGACTTTTGCTCGTCAAGATAAAATATCTCTCTTTCTGTGGTGAAAATAATTTAATCCATTGCATATAACACAACAGGGGGGGGAAATTGTAAATCTTGCTTTTAAGATCGCTTCTAGTGAAAAATAGCCATTTGCTTATCAGTTGCATAACCTGAAATGGTGTAGCTGGGTCCCTGCCTAAAGCTGGATCCTCAGCTAGCAGCAGCTATCCAGTGCCTCCTGTCATTGACATTTGGCAGAATAAATGCACTCTTAATTGCCAGTTTGCTCCTCTAAGACAATTTATCAGACATATCGGTACAGCCGAAAAGTGAAATTTCCTCTAAGCCAGTTTGCCTCTGCACTTACTCCCCCACATCCACATGCAAATATTTCCCCTATCACTTAAAAAATAACTAATCATTCTGGAGGATTTTCCACTGTGAATGAGGAAAATTTGCACTGGAAGGGAGTACTGCTCAGGTGTCTGATTCCTTGGCAGACCCCTTCTTTCTGTCCCTCCTTCCACCTACATGGTGGTTTTCTGGGGTTGTGGTCAAGTCACCCATGGCAGTTATGGAAACAAACATGAAGGGCTAAAATAACAGCAGGTTTCAGACACAATCCTGCAATCCTGAAATATCTTCTGAGAGCTTGAAGTACAGCACGTCGGGTGAAACCTTCATATTAAGGAAGAAGTTAGCCTCTGTAATTGTCTGCTATTATATCTATTACGTCTGACCTCATAAAATGATAGGATCGTAGGGTAACTCTGGCTGGAAGGGACCTCAGGAGGTTTCTGGTCCAACCTCCTGCTCAAAGCAGGGGCAGATCTGGGGTCAGACCAGCTTGCCCAGGGCTTGATCCAGTGGGAACTTGAAAACCTGCAAGGATAGAGATGGCACAACCTCTCTGGGCAGCCTGTGCCATGGCTGGACTGTCATCGTGGAGGAGAAGTTTCTCTTTAGATCCATTCTGTACCCCTCTTGTTTCAACTCATGCCCATCGTCTAAGGTCTCCCCATCATGTACCACTGTGAAGGACCTGGCTCCATCTTCTCCATCCCCTGCCCGCAGGCAGAGCTGTTCTACTTCACATTGGATCCTGAACTGGTGAACAGCCATATCTACCACGAAGTGACACATCACTTGGATTCCCCCCGAATCAGTGCAACCCGAAGGGCCAGCTGAACGCTCCACATAGCCCGTTTGTCAACTACCAGGTCAGTTTAAGTAATCTCACCGCAGTTGATGTTTCAAGGTAGTTTTACATTATTTAAAACTCATACATGGTATTACCAGCTTCTTTGCCACACGCTTGACAGGAAAATCACGTGACTTTTCAACAAATTAGAATAATTATACACTAAGCTGATCTTATTTATACTAGGACCACTTAAAAGCATTCATTTTAAAGGAGATGAGTACAGGACCAAGTATTTTATTGAATTATACCCTGGAGTACCATTTACATTATAGAAGTCAACAAAGTTGCCTCAGTCTAAACAAAAACCAGTCACAAAAAGAAGCACTAGACAAAAAAAA
Organism: Phoebastria nigripes; assembly: GCA_035582835.1. Lineage (NCBI taxonomy): Eukaryota > Metazoa > Chordata > Aves > Procellariiformes > Diomedeidae > Phoebastria > Phoebastria nigripes. The sequence goes on along the minus strand of JAYKAV010003272.1, from coordinate 99,713 downwards.
AATAATTTTAACAACATGAACGGTATGGAGTTCATTATTCTGAAGATCTGCTGTCCTCACTGTAATTTCCCACCTTCCTTCTTGCCCAGTATCTTGTCTTCAACTGTAACCACTAGTGGGACTTAAGGAAAAAAATGCAGGAACCAGAAAGGGTGTAATGTGCTCCTTTCCCCAACAGCAATGTGCAGACTAGGGACTTCCTCCCCTCGGGGTTGCACCAGGACCATGATTTTTAAATAGCTGTCTCTGGACATAACTTTTATCATATCTATCTAATCTTTTCAATGGAATACCTTCAGTCTCTGTACCTTCCTAYGTCTGGAAATTCCACAATTTGAGTCTATAGAAAACTTTGTTTGTTTGTCTACAGGTTGGTCATTTATTGGCTGAAGCTGAGTTTTCGTGCTGTAAATAACAGCGAGTAATTTTCTGTACACCTTTTCCAAATGACCGATCACTTACAGACTTTTGTCTGTCACCTCTTTTCCAAGCTGAAGAATCCATGTTTATTTAGTTTTTTTCTTGACGTGCGTAACTCACTGGTCTTTCATTTACATTTTCTGTCTTCTATATTCTTCGTAAGACGGCTGAGTAGAATGACATGCGTCATTCAAAACATGGGCTAACTGTGAGTTCATACAGTAACAATGGTTTTGCTTGTTTTCTGTTTCCTTCCTAACTATTTTTAACCTCCTACTTGCCTTTTGCTGACTGCTGAGCTAGCCACAGTGATGACCAGCTCTCCTTCCTAAACAGTAATATTGAATTTGGATCTACATCTGTGTATATGTACTGCAGTTCTAGCTACACAGAATAATTCTGCTAGCTGCAAAGCCGGTTCCTTCACTATTAAACCTTGCTTTTTCCTGAATGAATGTATTAAATAGCACAGGCTCCAGCAAGAGATTCCACTGGTTATCACTCTCAGTTACAAAAACTGAACACTCCTTCCTATTCTTTTTCCCCTCTTTTTTTACCAGTTATTAATCCATAAGAGGACTGTGGATATTTTACCTTCTTTTTCAAAAATCCCAGTTTATCAAATTGTGTCACCTAACGGGTGGTTGACATCTTCAAAGTGGATTTGTGAGGCATGATTTCCCCTTGAAAAAATTATGTTGTTATCACATATTTATAGATATAATTTAATAGTGCCTGGGAAGAAGTAAGAACTCAGTGGTCTAGAAGTCTCAGCTCTGCCCTACAATCATCGTTAAAAAAATCAGTAGTACACCAGCTACTTGGCCTCGCAGTGAAACTGAATCAAGTGATAGGCTGCACACATCAAAATTAGCAGTTCAAAATTTTGCTACATGAGCTACACTTATATTTGTGTTATCAATCTGTCCCAAAATTCTTTTACTAAGACTTTCCCTCTAACCCCATCCCGTGAAGAATGGCTCCACTGTGGGAATCTTACTGACTTCTGCTGTATGGAGGATGGATGCATTAAATTTATTTAGATTTCCTACAATTTGCTATCATCCTTGAGTGCTCCTGTTACACCTTGCATGCATCTAAAGGAATAGAAAAAACCAGTGTAAACAGAAAACTATATGAAATACATTTCAGTTTCAAATTCAAACTAAAAATCAGTAACTAACAAAGACTTCGTGATCTGAAAAAACTGCATCAACACAGAAATCAAAAGAAGTTAAGTCAACCCCCACTACTAAACAGTAGAACGGTTCAAAATATTCAAAGCAAAATACCCATGAGTGTGGAAGGCCACATCAGTGAAAAGCAGAGAAGTTGTCCTGGTTTCAGCTGGGATAGAGTTATTTTTTTTTTCTCCCAGTAGTTGGTATAGTGCTATGTTTTGGATTTAGTGTGAGAATAATGTTGATAACACACTGATGTTTTTAGTTGTTGCTACGTAGTCTAGTAGTCAAGGACTTTTCAGCTTCCCATGCTCTGCCAGGTGCACAAGAAGCTGGGAGGGAGCACAGCCAGGACAGCTRRCCCAACTGGCCAATGGGGTATTCCATACCATGTGACGTCATGCTCAGTATATAAAGCTGGGGGAAGAAGAAGGAAGGGGGGGACGTTCGGAGTGATGGCGTTTGTCTTCCCAAGTCACCGTTACGCGTGATGGAGCCCTGCTTTCCTGGGGATGGCCGAACACCTGCCTGCCGATGGGAGGAGTGAATGAATTCCTTGTTTTGCTTTGCTTGCGTGCGCGGCTTTTGCTTTACCTATTAAACTGTCTTTATCTCAACCCACGAGTTTTCTCACTTTTACCCTTCCGATTCTCTCCCCCATCCCAGCGGGGGRGAGTGAGCGAGCGGCTGTGTGGGGCTTAGTTGCTGGCTGGGGTTAAACCACGACAAAAGTACACACTGCAACTGTACTCTGTTCATCACAGCAATAACAAGAATATAAATATAGGGCATTTCAGGGACTTCATCATGTCCCATCCTTTACAGTCATGTTCCTTCTGATAAACCTTTATTCATGGAAGTTGTTCAAATAAAGAAAATGCTACTACTCTTGGGAATAAATATTTGCAGGACTCCCTGCTTATTCTATTTTTGGAAGTGTTTCGTGTGCAAAGAGACTTACAGAAAAACTGCATGATTCAAAAAAAAATACAGAATTTGTAGAAATAAGTTTCTGACATTGACAGCATGGAGCAGCTTGAACGCTTGCTGTGCTTGAGTGTATAGTCCTGGAGAGGGCTAAGGCTTCAATCAGGCAAATGATGTTTTCTGCAAAGAACTCACACAACTATCACAAGAAAACTGAAAGGAACCCGTAGTTTATGTTTGAGAGACACTTTTCAGGAGGTAAAATATTTCTGTTAAAAAGCTGAAGGTAGTGTTTGGACAACCTTGTTTGCCCTTTTGAGAATTATTGCATAATAAACATTCTCTTGACACACTTATTAACATCACGGGTCACTGGTTTTCTGCATACTTCATTCAGGTTCTTCAAAGGCAACACTCCAGTTAAAGGATAACTTGCACATTTCCTCTCCTAAATGACTGCATTTCTGTTATAATGTCCTTTTTTTTTTTTTTTTTTTTTTTTTTTTTTTTTTGTGATGGCAAAGATTCTCATTGTATTATTTACGACAAAATTTCCACTACTGTAACATACCACTGTAAGCAAATCTCCAGTGTCTCATTTTGGCATTAATTTTTCTTCTGAAGTATTTTTTTTTTTAAGTGTTTCTTCTTTTGCAGTAAAGAAATCTGTTTCAATTAAACATTTAAAATTCTCCAGAAATGTCTTTCTTATTCAGATTAATACAATTCTGTTTGTAGTGGATCTAGTTGCTCAGGCAGTTAAGAAAATGAAAATGTGTGACAATAAGAAGGTTAAGCATTTTTTCAGCTGCATCCTCTTCAATGAACATTTAAACTCCAGTCTTCTCTGCTGTCTTTGTTACTTAAGCCCAGATTTCCAATTTATCCTGTATGCTAAAAGAACTTTTTTTCCACAATGCCCATTACTCTTCTGCTTCTCCCTTGGCTAAAATGAATCTGAGCTTTGGGGTGACCACAAGACACTCAACACCCATATCAGAAATTAAAATGGAAGACTAGGAGTAGTGAAAATCTCAGGTGCTATTTCCAAAGAGTGCCGCCTGCTGCTAAAGAGCAGAGAATTCTCCAGGGAGTGCTCACCGCCCAGGAATCCAGGTGTGACAGACCGACGTGAAGAAGCTCTTGAGACATGTGTTTGCTGAGTATTGCATCTTCTGCTGATAAATTCTGCTTTAATCTCTTTGGGTTATTTTGTCTTCATTCTCCTGAATGTTACTTCGTTTGTCTCGTGTCCATAAACTAAGTTAGACCTAAAAAACCTGCATCAAAGACCAATACAAGAAACTGCACTAGGCAGAGAGGTGGCTTTGTTTTTAATATGTTCTAATATTCAGTAAAGTTCCTAGATAMCATTAAGGAGTCTTTGACTATCAGGAAGCCTTATTCCCTAATGCTATAAATCTACTATATTATTATGACAAAAGCAAAGCACATAAAAACATTCCCTAACCACAAAGAAACACTCCGTAAAACAAGTTAAACTCAAATAGGAAATTGTGCTACCAGTAAGAGTTATGCACCCACAGTCCTCTTCCGTTACAAGGAAACTAAGACATTTTAGTGTACTGAAGCTGAATGTGAATTTTCAGAATACTTCTAGAACAGCTGAACCTCAGTGTACACATGCTATCTGGTACCAAGCATCTAATAATCAAAAATAAGTCTTGTATTGAACAATCTCTCAACCTGCAACTTTTAAAGCTTGGGAAGAATTGAGTCCAAATTTGCAGAATACACACGGAAGTAAACAATTTTTACATTCGCAGAATAAGAAAATTGTATCTTTTTCTGGCTTCATTTTTGTTTTGCACTATAAGGAACAGATCATTTGGAAGTTAAACATGTCTCAAATTTTGCCTTAATATACAAATAAAAACAAGAAAATCAGGAGCCAGCTGTTTCTCAGAGTTTATACAGACTTAAACATCTCTCACTGAGAAACTGTGAAATCCTTTCTTTATCTTATAGATGGCTAAAGGCACTCCCAAATAAAAGTAAACATGAAGACTTCCCACTAGTTGAAAGCTGAATTTTTGAGTTGCTGTTACTTATCAAATTGATCCTGGCAGTTAATTGTATGTACTGTTATGAATACTTCCATTATTTATTTCTGAAGTAAAGTATTCTAATGATTAAAGACATCTGCTCCCAGAAATGGCTGGAAAACATTAAGACCAAACACCACCAACATCACCCCATCCCGCAGCAATCTGTCACTCTCTTCAAAATAACAAACTGACAGTCAACATTGTAAGCAGAAGTTAAGAAATAGAAGTAAAACCTAGAAATATCTGAAGCGACCAACACAGAGATCAACATGGAAATGCTGATAACACATGATGCATTCAGAAATATTTTTTTACAATTCTACAGACAAACCTGGGCAACCCAATATAGCTAGAAAAAAATATCTGCATTTCATGTCTCAAGACCTGGGGCTTGGGAATATCCTTTGAATTGCCTTTTTGCACAACTTTGAGTTACTCCGGGTGATTTTCCTATACCTTCCCTCGTTCTCTTAAACTTTCAGTTATTTTTTTAATTATAGAGATAATCTCTAAAGCAGGAACATATGCAGCGGAGGCTATTTCAACCTGCAGGCAGACTGACACACAATGTGCTTTGTTCCATCAATTCAACACTAGAGCAAACTGAAAGTTTCTGGAGTCAGACTGATTTTTTTTTCCTCCAAAGAGTTGTCATTTCTGTTATTAGCTATCTTGTTGTTATGTGACTTGTTAGGCTTCCACCAAGCCGAAGGCCCCACTGTGACTGACCTCCAAAAGCACAGCTAGCAGATGTGTTTCCCCAAATAATTTAGTCTAAGCAGGTGAGAAGTGGGAGGAGTGCTGAGCCGCGTGGAGTGCCAAACTGACTAGTCTCGGACTGTAACAGTACATCAGTAACAGCACAAAGCAGGTTGCCTCGCCCCGGTCTTGCATCCCTAGTGCTGCTGCTGAAGTCTGTACGAGGCAAGAAAAGGCTTTTGGCTGCATGAACCCTGTCCTGCAGCTCTAAAGATGCATGCTCTGCACTGGGACACAGTGATCTGGGGAGATCTGTTGTAGCTAAATTAATAAAGAACTAAAATCTCTGTGATGGATGATTCCTAAATAAACACTGGTTGTGCCTTAGGCTTTTCACTCATTACATCTCATAGTAATGAACTGTACCCTCCTAGAATCAGGTAGTTTTTGTCACATAAGAAAATTGTGGAGATCCCTAACAGAAGATACTGTAAAGGTCCAAATACTAAGTGAACTCAGACATTAGAGGAATACATGAAGGACATGTCCATGTGCAGCCGCTAAATGCAATGTTACGGGCATTACCTCAGCCTCAGTAAGTTCTTAAACCATTGCTTGCTGAACACTGGACAGGATATTTGACCTTTTCTTATCTTCTTTTCTCCAGCGTACACTACTGACCAATGCCAATGAGGCAGCAGTGAACGAAGGTGCGACCATCTCATCGACTATGGCAGCTTTCTCCCACCAGGCAATGCCTCTCACTCTTCTGGGAGGGCATCCCTCCATAATCCTTCCTTTAAACTGCAGGTCTCACTTACCCACTGCCTCGGAGGAGAACCAAAAATCAGACTGAAGACGACCAGAAAAACAGCTTTCTTCCCTGGAAAAGAAGAGGCTGCAAACCCCCATTTCAGTAAATGCAGCCTAAATATATCAGAGGATAGTGTTGCAATTTTTGAAACACCCTTTAGCTTCGTGCTTAATCTGCTTGCCCCTTACAAGTATCACTATCTACTGGAAAAGAATATACAGTAATTTGCCAAACAAAACAAACCTTTTACATGAATTAGTAGAGAATGTTATTGTTACTTGATAGAGCATAACCCCTTTTATTAATGACTAAATGGGTGCAACAGCTTAGTCCTCAATGATTGTGTTTCTTTACATTCCTGGATATGCCCAAATTAAATTCTCTTAAGGGACATAACTCCATATTTACCATCAGTACAACAGGGCTTACTCCTATGAAGTTGCAAGTAAAACAGCTGAAGAAAAAATAATTACAGATTGAAGTATAAACTATATTTTTGTTAATATGTGACAGTGGAGTGTTTCAGTAAGACAAACCAGCCCATTACTGGCAGAAGGACATAGTCTTGTGTCAGGATACTTGGAGGAGCGGTCAAGTGAATGAGACATATTGGTACTTTCATAAAGACCCCAGTGTAGAATTATTATGGTAACAAGGAACTCAAGCATGCATGTTATTAGAAATAGTAAAGATGCAGCAAATAAAAGAGAACAAAGCAGTTCCTATGCTTGAGATGTTTCCAGAATTTATCTTTTCTTTGTTCCACCTTTTATTTGGTGGCGTTCTGCATAGCTGCACTTGTGAAAACAGCACTGAATATAGACCAGGTACCTCAACTGCAGTTGCATTCTTCACTTCTGGGTTTACAGACCCCAACCTTTCTTCTTTTGTTCTGCTTGCTTTTTTTTTTATAAGCTACAGAAGTAACATAAATCATTACCAGCCTTCAGCAAGCGTTGTCAATACCCAAATCTCAGCAAGCAGAACTCATCTTGCTAAACAGCAAACCAGACTTGACAGCAAGTTCAGCACAGTTTACATCAGTATTCCCTCTAATTTGATGCCAAGAACACAGACCTTATTCCAGCATTATGCTTATCAGAATAAAACTCGTTTCCTTCCTGGCTACCTCTTCCCTCCCTTCTTATGTGGCAGGACGACATCTAATTCAACGAATGTAAAAATCTTCCCTGCTGCCTCTCCCCTAATGAAACATCTTTCTGTATGTCCCCAAATGAAGCTTCCTGTGTAGAAAATTGTGCAAAAGCTATATAAAAATTTGCAATAAATAATCCAGCTAGCTCTGGTTCTGAATATGACTTGTCACTGCATTTTTATTCTATTGTGCACATATTTGCCAGTGGAACTTTGATACCACATAAAAGGGCACATAGGCTTTAAGGACTTCTGTTTTAGCCCAGTTTTAAATCAGCAGAAGTATGAGGTGATGGAAGCTTCTCTAATCAGAACATCACTTAAGCCCTGTTGAAGTCCCACTGACGTCAAAGAAATTTAAGCATATGCTTGATTTTAATTGTACGCTTAAAGGCTGGTCTGAAATGGGTCATAGATGGCCACCTTCTACATTCGTTCAAAATCCTACGGGATCTTGCATTTCCCTCAGGGGAGTTAATTTTTGAGATCACACATTTATTTTTTCAAGACAAAATCCTTTCTCCATTCTGTATGTGTAAACCATCCTAAGCCGAACTAGGAGAAATTTCTAAAGCTGGAGTAATAATTCTCAGACGTGACATTGAAACACTGCTTTTCTTATAATAAACTGTTAAAAACAAATCATTACTGTGGTTAATGATTAATTTGCTACGTCTTTGGTTTTAAGCTTTGCCTAAGGCTGCAAACTGCTCTTTCAGGCCATTATTTGTTTCAAACAACCAATTTCCTAGGTGTATTTCCTTAGAATTTATTATAACACTACCAATGGGTAAAGGTCACCAAACAAATCCTTCTGCCATAAGCCTTTTCCACTCATACTCCATCTTTCCAGTTATGTTCTCAAGCCTTCTGATTTCTTTCTGTTGGCCCATTAGGAATATAACACATCACTAAAGAATAGACAGGGAATATTATAATTTCTGAAATGACTACCCGATCAGTTGGTGTCACTCTAGGCAATGGGCATTTCTTGCTCTGACTACTCTGGATGGGCATGCATCCCCTCCGGTCCCAGGCCAACTTTGAATTCAGGTTCTCTTAACATCAGAGCTTCTTGCTACCAATCACTTGGAAAAAGGCAATTAATGTGTGTGCTGCTAACTGAAAATCCGCTGTCATTCATATGGAATGTATGTTCTAAGCAGGACTGAATGAATTCTCAGTCGCTGAGATAAAATGTTCAAATAAGCTGGACCTGGACAGGCTCTAGTAGATGAAACCACCACTGCTCAGCAAAACGGTTGTCCTCCAGAACTCAGTTCCAGCAGAGTAATGGGAGGACCGGCCAAGCATGGTTGGGAAGAGGAGAGAACAGGACATTTCTTTTCTTCCCCCTCTCCTGCCTCTTGTTTGTGCCTGCTTTGCTTCTCGCTACCAGGCCACCTCCTCCCCATTCCTCGTGCACTGTTCAGCACCCTTGTATGTTTCCACCACTTCCCAGAGAGAGAATGTGATGGCCTGCGAGACATCATTGTTAAAGGATCCCCTCCCTTTTATCCAGATGAATGTTTCCTCCATTACTTTGCCTGCTATTTTTAAAGACACCTGAAACTCTTCTTTCATCCTCCTGTATATACCCTTCCAATGTCCATAGATAGTTAGCTGTTCAGAGAGTTGTCATTTAGCCAAGTTATGTGGTATATTTACCTATTTTAATACTCTCTCATAACCCAAACCTTCCAGCCAATTACCTTTTTTATTCCTGGGTCTGCTCTGAACTTCTTCCAGCTGTCTTCCGCTCAGAAGGGAATGCCATGATCTAGGTGTAAGTGCACTAAAAATTACTACGTCCCACTCTGGTATGTGATGGGACCAACCTCAAAATCATACTGGGTTGTTTTGGGGATTTGTGACAAACTTGCTGTGAATTGTTATACCAGAATTTCAATGGCTTAATTCTTTCCCTATTTCTCTCTTTTACTTTCTATACTTTTCAGATTATTTTCTTTTGGTTGCAAATTTTTGCAGTTCCCACCCTGAATTTAATTTTGTGTATTTTTGTCCTGATTTCTTCAGCTATTCATTATTGCATGTTTACTTCTATGCCTTCCTGCCATTTAGTGTCATTTCAGGCTTGTCCATATACAGACCTCTGTAACGCTTCATCCATTTTAAGCTTAAAACCAGCAGTAGAAGAAAAACAAAATGTAGTATTACTGTATCTTTCAAGTTTATGCCCTTTTTTTGAATTACCATAAATTCAAAAGAATATATCATCTTATGAAGCCACCACTAGTAATCAGTTTCTCAGTTTAAAAATAATCATAATCCTCATCAAAGCAGTCTAATCATTAATTTTTTTTTTTTCCAAATGTCCAAAATTTAGTTAGTATTCACTTAGAGATAATCAACTAACTTATTAATAACAACTGACTGGGTATTTACTTCTGTAAGTAAACCATTATCGTTGATTATCTTTGATTTACTGTTCATGAACCCATTATCAGACTACTGGAATTTTCAAGTAGTTTTGCACTTGAGATGGCAGGATTTCATTTTTATTTCTTTTGACAATGTTTTACTTAAACTTTGTTTTATAATATGCTGTCATCTCTTCAGCCACTCGTTTTGTAAAACTCCCTTAAGAAGGAACGTTAGAATTTTGGAGGGGCGGATTACTATTCCTGGGTCTAAAGTGGCATTTTTAACCCAAGCTTGAAACAAACAACACCTGAAGTTTTGAAAGTTTGATTCACTTTGTCAGTCCTAAAAATATATCTCAGATCCAGACCCTTTTGCCCTAGACATTTTGCTTTTGAAATTTTTATTCTTCAGGGTAAAAACATCAAGATGTTTAACCGTTTCTAAGAACCAAGCAACAATTTGAAGCTTGCAATTGTTACAGTTAAAACTCAGCACAGTTTATAAATCCAGGTTAATAGTCCTTGCTTTTCTTGTCAGAAAACACTGGTTGCCAAAGTGAACCCACTCCTCCTGACGTGCTTACTGAAGCTTAGGAGAATCTTGCGTAGAAATAACTAACTCCTACTCCCCACACAGCACCCTTATTTCAAGCTAGGAATACTCGTTATCAGTAGATTTTTTTTTACATACACAGTACATTTTATTCATCTGCCAGACAAGTGTAATGACTCAGAGGGAAAATACCGAGTAGTCCAGCAGACACAGAGGGTCATTAGCAAGGAAAGATAAGGTAGAAAAACCTAACTGCTCCCTTCCTGATTATTGAATTGAAATGGTATTTCCAATTTAAATTTAGCACCGTGGAAAAAGCTCTACTGAATTAAAAGAATCTCAAGGAGGACATCCCTGTGTTTGCACTGTGTCTTAATAGGGAACTGTTTGTTCTAGCAAAGCACACTGTTTCTCTTCGATGCCAACTTTGACAATGCCAGAACAGCTCTGTATGTTTTTATTGGCATTATGCAATGCCTCAGATGATGCTGCCCAGTGCACACGCATATAGTCTTGAACTTCCTTCCCAAACTAGAGAAATATCTGTGCCATTTTCTCATCCGAAGTGATTGGATGGAAATCAGGAGGAAAGGATGAGAAGGAAGGCCAGGAAATAGATCTTCCATCATTAATTTTACCTTCTTTGAGAGCAACAAGCCCCTGGTGCAAATGGGATCCACAGAGCATGCTGACACTCTGAAACCATCAGCACCACACAAAGCCTCTGCATCCATGTGAATCACTTGGTTTACTAGCTTGAAATAATCTACATCTAAACTGAGATGACCACAAGTTCCAAAACTGGTTAATTTAAAGATTTTATCTACATTTTATCTAAAATTTTATCTATAGCCAGACCTTTCAGAAATTACATACTATAGATTTCTTATCCAGATTGAAATTAGGTGTAGAGTTTCAGAAACACCAAATTATTTTTTCATACCGGACTCTCAGAAAATCTTGTAAGTACATGTTTATGTGGCTGGATGTGCCCCATACGTACACATACACTCTCTGTATCTATTTAAGTACATCTGTCCAGTATGGTATAAGCCAGTACCACGCAAAAAAAGCAAGGAAACACAATCTGCTCCATAGTGTATAGTATCAATTCCTCACAACCAAGAAAGATAAAAGAAACCAAAAGAGAAATACTTACCAGCTGAGGTTTTCTCTATACAACTGGACCTGCTCAGGTTTAACAAAATGTTGATAATGAAGCTGGAAGATTAAGAATGACACTTTCCATCAGGACACTCATCACCCTCTGGCAGCCAGCTGCTGTTCTGTATAACAAAGATGTCCACACATCAGCTGACTGATCATTCTCTGAGTCCTTGCTGATTCTGGATTTTATTTTCACCTTGCTAATGTTCACCAAAGACTGCAATTCTTGGGTATTTCCCCAGGACACAGTCCCGCCCAGCTCTTCACCATGTGGAAAGATGGCTTGACTAGGTTATCTGCTTTCATTCTTTGCTCTTCTCTCAAACGACTTATCTGCTGACTTGTCTTGATGCCTCATAGCTTCCTAGCTGTGACCCTGCTCAGGCCCACTCCTTTGTCTTTGTTGGCCTGAAGGACGGGGGAAATCTGATCTTTTGGATAGTGACAGGCACATACCTAAGACATAAATGCCAGTGCACTGTGTTTTTCGCTAAAAGAGATACAAGATACAGCTAAAACATTTGCTGGAAGTGAGACATACGTAAGTAGATAGTTAGGTATCAATATCAGGATCATAAAACTTCAGATGGAAATATGCTGGCTATGAGCCAGAACTGAAAAAACAGAGGTCATACTCAGTCAACAACATGTCAAGCAGCAGAGAGCCCATGGGTAAGCAAACAGAGTCATCCTGGAAGGAGGGATGTCATGTGGATTCATGTCTGAAAAACCATCAAGCTGGGGCTGAGCACAGATGTACCTAAACAAACGTTAGTGTAATACTTCCATATGTAGGGCACTTACATTAGTTTTAAAATCATTCTCAAATTTTTCCTGTGGCTTCAAATATTAAGAGTATGGGAGCTCCACAGTGTCCTCCTCAGAGGGAGCTGCTTTAGTATCCACCACGGAGTAAGTACAGTTAAGACAGTTTCTCCTTAGATGCATTACTTCGAATTTCATACACCAGATTTTGCCAAGGCTGTCAGTAATCAGAAACCCGTTTGCAACTTTGCATTCAGCTTTAGATTCAACTGACCTGAGTAACCAAGACAACTGCAAACTTTGGCTCTTCACCCCTTTAAGTCCATCCTATTGTTCATGAGTATTGAAGCATGTGGGGCTCTCAGTAAATTTGGCTGGCAGTTGTTGGATGCATGCTGATCACCCTTTTGCACTGAGGTAGGGTGAGGGTGGGTTTTTTAGGGAGTTTCTTTGCAAGTTTCTCAGCACCAACCAGTATAAACTGAAGATATACACATCTTCACAAAGCTAGTGAGGCCAAAAAAAGTCTTTATAGCTAAACCAGCTACTTGATAGAAATGCAAATGTCCATTTATTTTCAAGTACGCTACAAAATTGGTACTGGTAAGCTAAGGTACAAGAAGACAACGCGAATGACATGCAACAGAACCAGAAAACAGCTTCTATCAGAGTGGTGGTGTTAACCTGTGGTCCCCCACTGATGCTCTTCCCCACCAGGATCTCACCTTGATTGTACAGACCTGGCTACAGCAGGAATTCACTGCACACACTCTGTGCAGAGCTCTCTCTTCTTAGCAAGAACCATCCAGCATCCAAGCAACCCCACAGACCACCTTACCTCCTTGTAAGTTATGAGAAGTAAGAATGGATGAACTTCCACATTGGGGCTGCTTTTTGTCGGTTATGTGCACTTTACTCTCGGGTGATTTTTCATTTTAAAGTCTGAGTAGAATTAACTGTGCTTGCAGGAAGGCGGCACAATACATCCAGATGTGGCAAATGGCTAGTGCACATAAATGCAGCTGTCGTCAGGAACAGCTTCAGCATCTCTTGGATTTTGCAAGAAGCTGAAATAGATGGCAAGAGGCCTTGGAGTGTGAGCCACAGGCTCAGTGCAATCATTCCAACTGGTGACCCAAGGGAGCAGGTAAACCCCAGCTCCTGAAGTGAGGTGCTCTGACCTGACCTTGTGTGCCACCTAGTGCTGCTATTAGAAAACAAATACCCCGTATTAGGCAGAAAGCTGAGTCACTAAATCACACCTACACCTGTCAAAGGTAGAGACACAACAGCCATATATCAGGCACAGTATTCATCTACATTTTAAATTTAGACTATTTGAGCACTTCCCAAAAAATTTTCTCCACATACAATTATGTTTGCAGATCCCTTCTCAGCATGCATTAAGAGGGACCTGAAAATTTACTTTAATTGAAAATATATAAAGAGGGCCAATCCAATGAGCATAAATCACACCTAATGTCCAGAGTTTACAATCATAAACCTTCAATCTGTCTTGTTAGGGAGATTATTTGCAATTTATAGCACCAGAGACTCCCACTGACACTGCAATCCAGGTATGTTAAATTCTGTAGGAACTCAGAAGAGTGCCCCTGCCCAGAAGACAAGGCAAAGGTGACGAACAAGTCCTGTTCTTCTGCTGTTACACTTAGGAATTTGGCACAGGAGCCTGAACAATTCTCACCAGGTTACACATGAAGCTAATGGCAAAAACCTAATTTTAATCTCAAAGTCACCCTTCTTCTTCCAGTTCTGGAAGAACTGGTTCATTTATCCTGGTTGTTACATTTCTTCAGGGATATCTTTGATAAAGCTTAACACGGTAACACAGTGCCTCACATAAAAAGGCAAGCATRGAAATTTGTGACAAACTAGAAACACGCAAAATAATTATTCACTTCCTAATATTATGCTTTCTTTTAAATAAAACCCTATTTTTTTCCCCATGTTCTGTTAGAATAAGTGAGACGCTTGGTCACAAATGACAGAAGCTTTGAGACTGTGATTAGGTCAAGATTTGAGAACATTCATATGATCCATATGTTCCTATGTTATTAATATAGAAGAGAGCAATGGTTTTGCTCTTAAGAATACACATCTCCTTAAGTAACTACCTCTAATCCTGAACACAGAACATAGATATCTACAATTGGTGTATGGAATACATAGATGGATCTTCACCCTCCTCCAACCTGAATGGGTCACAAGTTGGAACAGCAGCAGAAGCATCACACAAAAATCTATAACATAATACATACACCTACATTATCTTTGTTCTGGGTTTTGTGTTAGTAGCTTAAAAAACCAACAACCTCCCATTCAATTTTCTCCAGGTTTAGCTACTTCTAAAGCTTTTCCAGTAGGAACCCACTTGTATTAACTCCTGTTTTTGTTACCCTTCTAGAGATACATGGCCCTTTAGAGCTAAGTATGTCAGTTCAAGTCAGCATTAATTAATCAGATTCAGCAAGGGAGTGTTAAATTCATAGACTGGACTTTACATACTGTACACACCATCACAATGGCAAATTCATGACTGACCACCTTTCCTCATCTAATTTAATTCGTATTAAAGCCTGGGGACAAGGTTGTGCCACTCACAATGTAAATATTCACAGGATGTGTTTAAATCGAAGTCCTTCAGAAGACCAACCTTATTTTGTCTCCACCTTTCCCATTTCTAAGTTGTAATGAGACAGCACAAAGAGAACCACTACTTCACAGAAGCTTTTTGAAAGGCATTTAAAGGCTTGGATAAGTAAAATGAATAATAAATTTGTCACTGAAAAATTAGGACATAAAACATTTTTTTCTGACAAAGTTAAAGCCTAATAAAGCCCAAGTCACCCAAATAATATGTATGAAAAACTGCTGCTGCCTTTGAAAAACAAAGCGTGGAGGAAATAACATTACAGTAACAATGGATCAAAGCTTAGTGTAAGAGCTTATAGAAGGGGAAGGTGACTTTGTTTTAAAGGAAAGCTGATTTCATTTACTCATATTCACAGTCTCATACCCACAGGATTGCAAGCACTAGGATGTGTGTGTCCAAGCAGTCTGATCAGCATTCACGCACCAAGAATGTGTTTCAAGGTTTGTGGTCACATTTCCTTCAATGACACAAAGGACAAGAGACTATGGCTATCAAGTCTTAATCATAGCTCCTCTGTTCAGCTGATGTTGACAAAGGTGTGCTGGTTTTGGCTGTGTCTTCTTCTGCATCTTCGGGAGCTGATGGTAATTAATTTCTATCCTGTCAAATATCTGTGAGTCTTTATGATTTGCTCAGACATTTTCCTCTCAATCTGGTTGCCCTGAAAAGCTATACAGAGATGTGTTGGACTCTTTATGATTTTTTAGTCTAGGTGTTCACATTTTTAAACTCAAGCACATATTTATAGAAGAGTATGGAGAAATATGCCTAGCTAGACCCAACAGAGTGTGTGTACAAATTATACCTGTACAGTATCCAGATCCCCAACTATCCACACTTCATCTTTTATCAAATGTCATCATTGTCTAAAAGAGCAAGGATGCCAAAGGAAAACCTTCATATTTTTTACTTACATCTAAAATGAGTATGAAAAACATAAAAGGCTATCTCAGTTTAAATTACACTGCGCTAATTCATACAGGGATATTTGGGTGGACTGTGACGACCTGCATGTAGTTTGACCCTACTCAAATTAGCCCTCTCCAACTATATTCCCTGGCAAGCAGATCAGTAATCTCTTTGGGAGCTATCAGCTGCGTGGATAAACTTTGCCTCCTCTCCCAAAAATGTTAATTTGTTTGATATTATTACTTTTTGTTACTTTTTTTTACAATTACTTTTAATTCTGTGTTTAGATATACTTTATTACACCTTATGCCTATTTATCTAGTTGAGTTCATAAAACACAAAAAGACTGGAAACCTGGCAAGGAAAATGTTGGGGTCAGAACCTGAGAGAGGAGATAGAAGAGGGCACGTATGTACATTGCAGTTCATAACTTCTACACTCTCACGAACTTCAGCAAAAAGGGACCTGAATCATATACGTGTGCACACCCAACCGAGAGCAACTTGCTGTACATCTTCAGTTGGCAAATATTTTGAAAACCAACATTTTTCCTTTTCGAAAAGGAAGTGGGAAGACAACAGGACAAGAACCTGCAAACAGATAATCATTTTCAGTCTTGCTAAGGTTTCACCCTTATTCTCTGGGCTGTCAAACAGACAAAAGAACAACAGCAAGCCAAAAATTATCAACTAGCCATGGCCATTATTTATTAAGTCCAGTCTCTGAACTGAAGACACTACCCCAGCTACACAGGAATAACCTGGTGTTGCAGAGCTTGCAGCTCACCATAATCCTCAAGCTTTTCAAGAGGCGGGGTTTTTGACAACCTCTTTGAGCTGAACAGTTCTTGTAACTAGAGAAGGCAAACAATCCTCTCTCACACAACTCCCATACCATGTCATGTCGTATGGACAAAAGGAGGTGGTGTGAATTCAAAGAACAAGAAAGGTGGCTATCACTACTGCAGAATTTGTATGGATTATTTTAGGATTAATTCCCTGTACAATTTCCACGTCAATTCAAATTTGTAATCTAATTTGCCTAATGGTACTTTATTGAATAACTAAGCAAAACATGTTAATTACTATTTTTTATTTTTGAAGTTAGCAAAATAAAGTTTGTTTCCTTTTTTTTTTCCCCAGAGGTTTTTATATGTATCTTCCCCCTTAGCTGCAATACCCAGCAGGTATACTAACTCTCAAAATAGGCATTTTCAGTTTTTTTCTCACTGGAAAAAGATGAGGGTACAAGCTAGAAGGAGGGAGAAAAGGAGATTTCGGTTATCTACCCCTTTTTGTACAGAGGTCAAAAAAATGATGACTCATGTTCTCAAATTAGCAGAAACAGAGAGTTACTTTTGAAGTGATATTTAACTCAGTAAATAAATCAGCTCTTGGCCAATGAAATCCATCAAATGAATCAGGCACAAATTAACATCAAATATACTGGCAGCTTCTTGTTCCATAACTTTTGTGAGCACAAGAGGAATCCTTCAGATCCTCTGTCCAGTGCAAGACATAATGAAATGCTTTATGTGGGTCCTTACACAAATGCGTGAAAATCAGTTTGGAAGCTCTTTGGCCACAGTTCATCTTGTATCTGAAAAACTATGCAGCACTACCATACTGTGATAGTTCTCCTACTCTAGATGTGCTCTTGGACATAAAATAACAGCAAGTTTTCTTCCAAATCTGTCTGTCCAGCTCTGTTTTTCATGTTTTCCTAACTGCCTGTTGTCTTCCAGCATCGATTCAAACAACTGAAAAAACATAAGCCATACTCATAAAAAACCTCTCTAGGGAGCCATGCTTCTGATCTGCAACAGATGCATGGAATGAGCAGAGGGGCGAGTCTGCATGCCAGGCTGGACTAAAATACTTTCAGCTCTTGTCAAAACAAAGCACTTTGTGTATACTCAGGAAAAAGCATTGTGCTGTATTTTAAACAAAAATTATGCAAATGTGGAATGCATTGTTTACCGCAAGCTTCAAATATACCCTTTCAGACCTGGATAAGAATACGGATATGGCAGGGGTCACTATATTTAAAGACATGTTCTGTAGCTTTCCTAGCAGTGCTCCTGTTCATGAATGCCTGACCTTGGGCACAACTGGGATTAGAGCTCAGGGCTGAGCACTCCATCCCAAAATCAGGACTGATCCTGCTGTTGACCCCAGACACTGGTAGTTTAAAAAGATGGCTAAAAATGGCTATATGAAATGTGAAGTTCAAAGTGAGAGAAAAAGATTCACCTTAAGACAACAACATAGCTATGCCGGGTAGAATAGCCTGTTTTCAATCCACAGGAGGTTAACAATTTATTAATATTTTAGTTAAGCACCTGAGCAAGAAGGAACAGTTTAGCAAGAGGAAAATTAAAATTACCCTCCTAATTAAGTTGGAATCAGAACAGCCTGGGAAGAGGAGGTTTTGAGATTTTCACCCGGATGAAATCCAAACAGGCTTAGGGTATAAAACGAAACACCGTATCCCAAACGACACTATTTTTGATGACTGCAAGCCTAAGTCATAGTTTTTGCATAAGAACTGGTTCCCAAGTTACACAGTTAGGTTAGTGTTATCCAGCTGATGGGCTGGCAGCAGTGTAAGAGACCTTTTGGATTTGATCTAAAGAGAGAGTTCTGCATACAGGCTTGTTTCACTCCCGTTTGCCACAACATTTTAACTGTCCAAATTTTGATGTTGTGCATAAGTTCTTTATTTGACATTAATCTTATGCCGCCTTGTGCTGAGGAGGACTTCCAGGTAATTGGCAAACACTAAAATATTCCATCCCCAGGATAAGACTCGTAGAGTATCCAAAACATTGCAATGTAAATCTCCATGGAGCTGCAGAGACTTGTTTGGGAGCGGGTAACAAATCAACTGATACCGTAATACTGTATGCGCAGAGAAGTGCAGCAAATATAAAAAGGATGTTACCCGGATTACCTAGTAATTCCTGCTGTGCAAAGTGCTTTGCATTTGTTGGGGTTTTTTCTTCCCCATTCAGTATTACTCATAGTGTGACAATAATATATGACTTCTCACAGTACTGCCTTTATGTCATTTACATTCATTAGTGTTAAAAGAGCAGGGGATAAGGAGCCTTGGGCAAGGGGCCTAATCATTCTTACCAGCCAAGTGAAACGACAGAATGTTCTACACATAAATATTTCTCCTTTTTCCTACCCTCTGGAAAGTCTATAAACATTTCAAAATCCCCAAGAGCTAAGTTACAACACCTAAGAACTACTTTGCGTGAAACACTCCATATTTAATTGATACGGGCAGGAGCGCCAGCTATTTCAAATGAGTTCACCGAGAGGAAGTTCACAAGGTCTTGCTTGCCACATCCACGCTTCCATTAACAGCTAGCCCGAGGTGCCCACGGGCCTGACCCAGAATGATCCAAGTTCACCGAGTCCAGGAGAGAGGGTGGAGGAGCCTTTCGGGAGTTGTGGTGTGGTTAGAGCGAGCCATGGGGGAGCTATTTGCATAGGAGCTATGGCCCTTCCCTACAAAAATCAAGTCAAGAGGAAAGACACACACTGCAGAGTCAGGCATTTTTTTCCCCAGCAAGAGCCGAAACTTTTCAGGAGCCACAGGCAAAGAAGAAAAACTCACTGGGAGCCAGCAGGGAATGGTAATCCCCATCGGCCCTGCCACCATCTGCTGACTTAGACACCCCTGAAGGCCTATCACAAGACTGTGATAGCCTTTGCAATGGTCTGGAACCAGTCACTTCAAAGGAACTGGTGGTGGCTCAGAGAAGCAACGACTCCTTGGGGGCACCAGCACAAAATTAGCTCCCCAGACAGAACTCTGTAATGGTGAAATATACCCTGCTATTTCCATCCAAACCTGGCCTCAAGCCAAAGCTGAGGGCTGACTGGCCCGAGGTCTCTGGCAACTCTCTCCAAAACAATCCCAGGAAAACTGCCATGCGAAATGAAAACCCAAAATAACATGCATTGCCAGAACATGTTGCAAAGCCCTCATTTACTTAATGAACTACCTATAAGGAGCACACAGCAAGGCACAGAGTGGCACCAGCACAGAATTTCCACAGCGAGTGGAAACAACTGAACAAGACAAGCTGAAATGTTTTCAGTTGGGTTTGTATGATTTATCTTCTCTTCACTGAGGGTTAGGATGAGAAATAAATCCAAAAATATTTTAGAGACTACCTCTGGGTAAATAGAAAAACAGTGGAAGAGAGTCACGTCAATATTAAACCAAATTTACAACTGCTCCACAAAGAAGCACCATCAGAACCCATGATATAGGACAAATCGTGTGGAGTACAATAATAAAAACTGTTCACAAGATCATATGCATCACTCTTACAAACAGTAGTGAGATGTTCAGCTAGACATAAGTTAGTCCTTTAACCTGTATGCTGACAATTCAGTATCTGGAACAAATAAACACATACCCTTTTCTAAGAAAACAACCTTTCAGGAGGTATTCCCTCATTTTGCTTTTTATAAAGGGGCATTCCTACAGACAAAAGGTGCTCTGCAGCGGTGCAGTTCGCTGGGTTCTGGTTCACTAACATGCACACATAGAAACGATAAGCCGATGATGCTCCTTTTGCAGCACGCAGGCTGAAACCTATAACACAGCTCAAGCACCAAAAGGAAATGTCAGATGTTTTCCCTAAAACCAGATGGGCTGTGGGTCTGATCTCTTACAGCCACTGCAGTGTTTGTATCTCCTTAATTATTTTCTATTTTTATGTTTTTGATCATTATACATTTTCCCTAATTGAAAATTCTAGGGAAAATAAATTAAAAACAGCAAGACTTTATTTCCTGATGAGTATCGCAATGGCATTATTTCCCTCGGAGGCTTGCTTTTGAGCCCAGCAAGCCAGCCAGTTTTTTATGCCATTACATAATTGGCCGTCTCAAAAAGCATAAAAGCATTTGAATAATTTCTAAATTATTTGCCTTTGCTTAGAGTCATATGTCTTGGCAAGACATAACATGATGTGATGTCTCCTTCACAATCATCTAATTTCACTTTGAAAAAAGCAGGAGTTTCTCCAGATTTTCTCTCCCGAGCCGTACATTTTCTTGGCAGAATCTTCCTGGATTAAAACTCTTGTTCCGACCTGAGTAATTTAACTCGCGGTATTTCTTATAGTGCCTTCAATTCCCACYGGTAACTACGAATAATTACAGCAAGTTACCCACTTGCTTGAGTTTCTAAAGGCTTTTTAAGGAAAAGGATCATGGGGAACAGTTTTTATCTGGTCTCCGAGTCCTTTTCCCTCACCAGTAACCAGCTCATTTAATACCATTTCAGCCCTTTTATTTCTTAATGTCTTCCTATTTTTTTTAATTGTAAGAGTATGTTGGAAGTGAGGCAAAGTGACAAGCCATTACAAGAATATTGGAAAATACTCCTGATTTAATTCTGGAAATGGAGATGACTAGAGAGGAGACTTGGGAGTTTGGGTAGCTCGCAYGGGGCACAACCTGCTCCAGGAACCTCCCCACCCCAGTGCAAACTATTACTATAATTTGTGCGGGCACAGTCCACTGTCCATCCCAAAGAGCTGCCATGAGATTTGTGTCATGGAACATTTTTGTTTGTCTGACACCAGATGACTCCTCCAGCCTCCCAGCTGTGAAGAGCTAGAGTCAGTTTTAATGAACTCAACGTCTTAATATCAACATTTTAATCCACATCTAGTCCTGAATGAAAAATATACCTTGATGGCATCTTCTTCTGTGGGCACTGAGTGAAGGCTCACAAGAAGAAGTTCCAGAGTGGAGCTGCCTCCTTCTCAAAGCACTCAATGTCATTACTTAACAAGCTTTGTTTGATCATACTACAACCCCCAATGGAGTTACTTTAAAATTAATTTGCTGGTCACAGTAAGTGCAGCAGCATCACAGCAATCACACAGCAACCTTTGCAATACTTGCAAAGCAGCGTTTGAAAACCGGAGAACAAGTTGAGGACAGTTCACGCTTCCACAGACTTGCACCGAAATAAATCTCCACTGAATGTTATTATACACGCTGCGGGTGTATCCACCTCGTGAGATTCTGATGTTGATCAGCAAAGTCCCATCATGTACTGAAAATGTAGAAGCCCTAATAAAAAGTCTTACTGCACTGTACGCATAAGCTTTCACAATTATTCACATGTGAGCTTCACATATAGAAAATTGATTGCAATATATTAGACCTTGATGAAACTCATCCATAGCTAAGAGAGTGGAAAATCATGATGAGATGTTACACTCATGTACTTAAGATTGTAAAAATATCCCGATACTTCTATTAAGCACTGCTTTAAGGACAGAAGTTTACAATGAACTGCCTGAGTTAATAAATCCATCTCTGCACAGTCACTGGCAGTCACGTACCTTTATAGACTGTAACTGCCCAGAGAACTGTATCACTCTGCATAGCCGCGCACATCAAAGCCTTCCAGAAAAAACTCAGCATCCCATCAGACAAATGTCTACATTAGAAGAAGTACACAAGCTGCACTTAGGCAGTGCTAATTTTTTTTTTGAGTCCTTGGTCATAATATTCTGTGAATACAGATGATTTATAGTTATATATAGTTATATAKAGAGAGTTATATATGTGGACTCTAAATATAGTGTATATAGTTATATATGTRGATAAATGTTTTAAGTGGAGTTAGATTCAATCTTCTATTCAGTAAACCCTATCATGGTTTGGTTTATGCAGTTTATGCTAAAGTGCTGCTGCTTTTTTTCCTTTTTTCTCCTTTCTCCTCTCATGAGGCTCAACAAGGCCAAGTGTAAGGTCCTGCACCTGGGTCGGGGCAACCCCTGGTATCAATACAGGATGGGGGATGAAGGGATTGAGAGCAGCCCTGCCGAGAAGGACTTGGGGGTACTGGTGGATGAAAAGCTGGACATGAGCCGGCAACGTGCACTCGCAGCCCAGGCGGCCAACCATACCCTGGGCTGCATCCAAAGCAGTGTGGCCAGCAGGTCAAGGGAGGGGATTCTGCCCCTGTACTCTGCTCTGGTGAGACCCCACCTGCAGTACTGTGTCCAGCTCTGGAGCCCTCAAGCACAAGACAGACATGGACCTGTTGGAGCGGGTCCAGAGGAGGGCCACGAAAATTATCAGGAGGATGGAACGCCTCTCCTATGAAGAAAGGCTGAGAGAGTTGGGGTTGTTCAGCCTGGAGAAGAGAAGGCTCGGGGCAGACCTTATTGCAGCCTTTCAGTACTTAAAGGGGGCTTATAAAAAAGATGGTGGCAAACTTTTTAGCAGGGCCTGTTGCGACAGGACAAGGAGGAGTGGCTTTAAACTAAAAGAAGGTAGATTCAGACAAGATATAAGGAAGAAATTTTTTACGCTGAGGGTGGTGAAACCCTGGCACAGGTTGCCCAGAGAGGTGGTAGATGCCCCATCCCTGGAAACATCCAAGGTCAGGTTGGACGGGGCTCTGAGCAACCTGATCTGGTTGAAGATGTCCCTGCCCACAGCAGGGAGGTTGGACTAGATGACCTCTAAAAGCCCCTTCCAACCCAAACTATTCTATGATTCTATGATTCTATATCTGAGATATAATATGCATCTCCATAACAAAAGACTGGGTTTCAGCTACCTGACAAAGGAGCATTTGTATCAGATCCTGGCTTCAGCTCTTATATTTAAGCATTTGGTGAATACACCTATGAATATCGTATCTACAGGATCTGTGGACTTCTTTTAGTGACTAAAGGCAGCTCACCTTATGAAACTATGAATTCTCGGAAAACCTTACAAAACCCTGCAGAGTAGAGGTTACTAGATGGAACAGCAGTTTTTGCACTGTTGTAAATTGATCTGGTAAACGCTCTTGTAGAAAAAAAATCTCTTCTTTGCAGAAATAATGTTTACTTTCTGTAAACTGAATGAAAAAAGGGATTAATGAATAAAACTAAATAAACTTTAGTACCCAAAGAGGTGTTTTATGTAAAAAAGCATTACGCTGAAACAATTTTCTACTCAGTAAAAGCTACTACATTTTCCTTTATCCAGTTTAATGTCAGCGTGCTGGAAAGCGATGGAAAATTACAAAGTATGGTATTCACTTCATAACAACAGACCAGCTTTCAGCTGCACAACAAAAGAGCATGAGACTGGATGAAAGAATTCACTAAAAGTTAAGCAGGAAGCAGTTAAAATTCCAGCATGTGCAATGAGAAACGTAATATTTGCAAATCTTCTCTCTATGGACGGATTTTCTGTGGAGGTTTTCCACAGAAAGATAAGCCTTTTGATTGTTTTGACATACAGTGCTTACTATTAATGGCATAACAGAAGCAATTACGCTAATATGAGTTACAGCCGTTTTGTGAGATGACAAAAAGCAGATAAAATGTCAGCTGACGCTTCTTTATGTCAGGGAGTTACAAAATCTCATGACGTATTTTTCAGAGCTAGCTGTGATCAAATGTCTACATAGGAAATACAAAGCATATTGAGGCTGCATAGAGAAAAACACAGGGGCTCTGCTAAAAAAAAAACAGAGAACCGAATCACAGTGGTGGAGAAGTTCACAGTTTAAGTTTGGTAGCCAATTGCCAATAAAGAAAACTTGTTTGTCTTCATTCGAGTAACAATGAAAAATATCTTCCATTCTAATAGGTACAGTTCAAATAGGAAGAAAATCCCATAGATGAGTGTATCCAAACAAGGTCTCTGAAAAATTATTTGAAATTAAAAAAAAATCCACAGGTCTGACCCAGAGCATGGCTGCCAAAAACTAATAGCTTATGTTTATGGCCTTTTTCTTTAAATTCACCATAAAAAGGAATTAAAAGTCTTGCCACCTAAAAAAAATGGGACAGATAGTAGCTAGGATGAAATTTTCAGAGTCAGCCTCTGCCTCAAACTCAAACATATGGGATAAAAATGGTGTGCTTCATACTCCATTCGTCTACACTCCTTGGAAAAAGTTCATCCTAGAGTGCTTCAAGCTGAGTTTAAGTCATTTAGGGCTTGTTTTTCAGGAACTAGTCAGGCAGGACTGAATTTGTGACTACCAAGTTTGCAAATGAGGAAAAGAATAATATTGTCTAATACATTTCACCTGAAAAACAAAACACGGTTCTGAAAGCCATTCCGCTGAAGATTCATTTGTTAACTTTCATTTAAAATAACGTGAATTCAATGTCTAGTCACCTCCCAAAGCAAAGAGCTCAATCTTGCTTTGGATAAGGCAGAGTTTCAAATTTTAGCTGTTATTAATGAGCAATTCTTGTGTTCTTTTTCTCTCTAGTTTTGTGACAAATTGATGTTTACCACGTACCAAGCAGTGTGCAGATGCCCTATAGCCACATTATAATACAGGTAACTGGCAAAGAATTTGCAAAGCAAACAGGCCTACCTGGGAGAAACCTGGCCACGATGCAGAACGATGAAGATGAAGTGTACAGGTGTCTCATTTCACATCTCGTCTCACTAGTTAAATTTGATGTAAAGTCACTCTTTTCACCTTAGTTTCACTCCAGCCTTTGACTCTTAACTGAATCTGTCAAGAATGTCAGAGGATTAAAACAAGAACTCGGAGACATTAATAAAAACAGAAGCATGGAGAGAGCTACTTGAAGGGGGTTTACTCCAAGCAGATGTTAATGATAGAAATGACAGTCTTCCATATTGGAAAGCATCCCCCAAAACTCCTGTTGGCTTCCAAATAAAAAACAAGCAGTGGATTTACGTGTCTTCTTCAGTAGCTGGAGTGCAAAGGTAAGCTGCTTTGAAAAGGGGGGGGRAAAAAAAAAAGGCRGGGCCCAAACTTGCTCAGGTCTTGCCTAAATCAGCCGTAGCTTTTTGTGACATCTGCCTATTTTTTGTACACTTTTTTTTGGATAATTCCAGGAGAAAAAAAAAAAAAAAACCACCCAAACTGATCTGGATAATAAGGTATACTCCCATTTTCCTAAGCAATGATCAATGCCCATAGTTACCCCATTTAACTGACCTCCCTCCTCAACCTCATGCTCCTTGTCTCCCTGAAACAGGTCTGTGTAGGCAGCCAGAGCCCGTGCACGAGCATTTCTTGCCAATCACTGTCCATGGTATTTTTGTTGAGTGCAAGGCAGTCCAGTTCCCAGATCTCACATGCTCTATGTTCATACGTATTTTTGACTGGAACAAATTTCTTTTGTGTTCCAGACAACAATAACAAAATTGCAGTAGTCTAGAAACTCCACAAATGAGGTACCTTTTTACTGTGATTTTTCTGGAAAAATAAATAAACCTCCCTTGTTTTAAATCCAGGTCATGGAGTATTTTTGTTTTCCAGCAGAACCTAGGGGTGCCAATGAAACTGGGACCCAAATGACCGGGGCGCTCCTTGAGGACACAGAATAAAGAGACAGAGAACTGGCAGCCCAGTTGCCTGGCCAGACAAAGCAGGGGGTGATTACATGGAAGTTTAAAGCCACGACCTAACTGAACACTTCTGTTAACACATTTCTGATTAGCAGAAGGCAGCAAAAGAAGCTTAAAGACATCGACTTCCTCCTAAGGTCCTCAGATTTTCAAGAACATTTTCAGAACATCCGGAATTGCTATCGTATCTTTGTACCCATCAGCCTCGGAGTGTGTTTTTGCTTCAGATGCAACGTATTAAAACTTTCTGTGACAGCAAACTTCAGATTGAGCACATTTTGCAATAAAAGAGCAGAAAAGTACAGACTGAAGAAATAAAACTGGTTCGCTTGCCAGGAAATTACTGCGCTATTAAACATGATGATGAGATACCCACAATCACAAAGGAAGGGAAAACATTTGAAATATATTAAAAAGACTTGAGGATAAATTCACTGCTAGTTTAAGTGCAAAGAGCCCCACTGATCTGAATTCCGTTTACTCCTTTGAACCAGCTGATACGAGGAGTCTTTGCGTTACCAATGTTCTTTCCACGTAACGCACGGATCCCATACAATCTATTGGCTGGACGATTTTTCCGTTTTAATAGAAACCTGTAAATGCAAACAATGGATAGGGAAAAAAAGTGTTTTCTATCATTCCATTTTATAGAGCACCTATAAATATTTCACTCATGTTTCTGTGCATGTGTCACAAATACCATGTTTCACGTAACTGCATGTTACACCTCTGAGCTCGTGGTGAACACAAACCTGACAAGGCTCTGATGTCAATCTTTGTAACTACGAATAGAAATATGCCTTTATTTAATACGTGCATCATCTACTCACTGTTTTAGAAAAATACTGGGTGCTCACTAAAGTGGAGATGAGCAGCTCACTTTATCAGCACCTCTCCAGGGACCACAAGCAGCCTCTGCAGTCTCATGCTCTCTCCCCAGACTATTCACAACGGCCCAGCTCTGTCAGAGCCTTTCTGTTAGTCATCCGTATCTTGGACGTGGCCAGACACCCCACCATGCAGGTGAAACTCAGCAGAAATCAAAATCATCCTGGCACCCAGACAGCTACTCGTGCTCTAGTTCGTCTCAACTCCAAAGCGTACTGTGCAATCAACTCATCGGTGAGCAGAAAAACTAGTGAGAAGATGCAGCTTTTTCCCTGGAAAAGCAATCTTCCCAGGGATTCTTTAAGATACATGACAAAATCCTTTCACTTGCTATGGACACAATTCTAACAGGTCTGCAACTTAAAGGTAGAGTATTTTGTTATTTTCACCAAATATGATGCAAAATAAGAACAAACTCACATGCCCTCTCAGAACCTTAAGTTCTTAGACCATATAGAAAGAGAGGACAGCTAGAAAACAACAGACAAGCAAAAATGCACTAAGAAGTCTTAGTATTTGATTTTTAAACCAATTTGGGGAGGTAATTTATGATTATAAAGTGGCAATATTATAAACAACTTGCGTTTACTACTTCTTTTTTTTTTCCAGCCAATTATAAATCCTAATTCATCTTGCCTTTCAGTATAGCACATTTCTCTGACATATACAGCATCCGGCTCACAGTGAAAGCCCCTGGGAGTCATTCCCATGCATCTGATGACAAACTCATTTTCTAAATTATTTTTTAACAGCGCAATATAATCTGGTAGTTCAAGTATTTGTTCAATTCCATTTTTGATAGCTACAATTTGAAATTTTGGAAAAACAAAAAGTATTCCAAATGATCAATTTATCTTTTTATATTCAAGTTACTTAAAATTACTCGATTTTTTTCCTGTCTTTTATGTAATRATTTCTAACGACAGCTTAACCTTGCAAAGTTTGGTTACAAGACAGAGCTTTATGTGGCTTGGATTGTAAATGATTAAATTAATAGAGCTTATTCTCAAATAAGGTATCATCTTAACAGTAAGAAGAGCAAAGATGAGCTGCATATCATCATTTATCATGTCATACAGTAAGAAACAAACATCGAGCAAAAGAGGGCAGTAATACTCAGTGAATCCTTCTGCTTCCTTAAAAGTTGTCGAAAACAGGTCATGTGGGGTTCTACCTACCATTGGGGCAAAAAAATCTGTATTTGTTTATATTCCACTATGTATAGAATTGTGACTTAATTTCCACACGCAGCTGTTAAGAAACGTCCCAGAATGGCAGAGCTGAATTTCACTTCAGGGGTGCAAATATTCCTGATGAGAAGTGAGGAATTTACTAATTTTTCCCACTGGACCATAGCTACAGATAAAACGAATGAAAATAATCAGGGGGAAAAGAGGCATCTTCTGGAAAGATTTTGTGGCTTTGAAAACTATGCATAAAGGCTGTACAYGCCTTGCAAGGAAGACATGCAATGGGGCTTTGCAAAGCCTCGATTCTCCCTTCCACAGAAATGCCTTCTCAGAAGAATCRTTATTATTAGAACAATAGCATTTGCCTTGGATTTTCAGGAGTCAGTGCAAAAATGGAGTAGCACCAGCTCTCAGGGAATCACCTCCTCCAGAAATTTCAGCCAATGTAAAAACGTTGAGGTTGAGGAAGCTACTCTGTTCCACGGACTGCTTTCATCTGGACCAAAGGGTACTTAAAATAACTCTCACAGAAGTAAAAATAATACTGATTTTTTGCAAAGATGGTTTATATGCTAAAAAAAAAAAAGAAAGCAAGCACTTGTTAGTTGATGCATAAAATCTCCACCTGGTGGTGAATCCTGCCACAGCAAACGATTTTATTTTTAAGAAAAATTCCTGTTCCAACATATAACCAGTTCTTTAGTATAGACAATCCCAAAACAACAAGTGGGGAAGGGCAGCCTTCAGAAAAACAGCACGATCACATCTCCCTGATTTTCCATCACCTTGGAAAGCTGAAGAATCSTTTCAGTTATGCTGCAGCTATCAGGCGCACGAGTGGCCTTCCCCAGCCAAAAACAGACTTACAGAGAGCTCACGTTGCACCGTCTGTAGGGTAGGGCGGAAGGTGAAGCGCGTGCTGACTGTTTTTTCAGCTGTAAAAAGCACCGCTTCCCAAGGAGAAGCGTCCTCTGCCAAGGCTGAAGTTCTGCCCCGTTGCTCGGTTTGCACATTGGTTATTTATAATAATTGAAAACTTTAAGCAATACCAGCTACCTCTATCTCCAGGGTTCTCCAAATCATAGCATAGTTAGCTTTGTACTATCATTTTAGGGGTCATTCTCTAGCTGCACACGATTAGTTCAGTTTTCCCCTTAACGTGGCTCGTTCTACACCCTAGAAACATTTTCTGGATTTACATCTTCCTATGCACCTTATTAAAACGTAATGTCTCACTTGCCTAGTGTTTTCAGTAAAGCCTTATTATCTAACAGCATCAATAAAAGCTTTGTAAGACGGAATAAAATCAGTGTAAAATGGACATCCAAAATCTACGAAGCCAGACCCTTGATCTACRGCATTGTGCATACCCCGCATCCCTTTCTATACCCTGTTCTGCTGGACATTACCAGTGTTTCATAATTAGTCAATTTGGCTCATACACCTTGTCATGCAGGAACGAAACAGCCCCCTTTCATACTCGGTAAGACTGAGCAACAGTTACAAGGCTTGCACCAGGCCACAGCCTGCAGTGAGCTACGGTTCACGCAGGAACAGGCTCCCCGCAGCCATCCTCTGCTTCCAGCACGTGACCAAGGCAGGTAGGTTTTTTTACACGTATGCGTGTAAATATATAAATATGTAATAACTGCCTTTTCCTATGCCAGAAGAATCATGCGATTACAGACTTCCGTGCACCATTCCCTAAAACATCTAGGATGACCTACTGCTGATGTATACAAATTATTCACTAACCACAACACAATTCTTCTGGGCCAAAGATAAGATTTTGTTTRAACAGGACCAAATCCACTTTCTGTTAAGTCACCGATTTGCAATTTAAACACAATCAGCATCGAACCTCAAAAGACATTTTTATTGAAACAGCAATGGATCTTTCCCCCTTCGGTGTTTAATGCTGATATCGAGGGCAAAAGTGCAAGCGATGGGAAGACTGCCGCCAGCCCCCAGCACCACGCCGTAGAGAATTACACAACCGCGTTACATCCTACTTGTTTCATAATACATTTTCCACGCGCAACGAGGATTAAAAATAGTAGTAGAGTGTACTGATTAAAAAAAAAATAACCTATGACAAAAAGGTAAAGCATCCTCGAATGGCAAAATCTGTGCAGCATTTGAAGGAAATGAGCAAAGATTTGTTTACAAAGCGACTACACAGAGCGGTGGGGGGTATTTTAAAGCAAAAGCACTGGGGAAAAGTCACTGGTCATTTCAAAATAAGATGCCTGATAAGATTTGGTCTTCTCAGAAACACAAGTGTATAGAAAGAAAATTAAATACGCTCAGTATTCCCTTCTCCCCCCCCCATGCGCATTCATTTGCAACACAAGTGCTCTGCAGCGAGTCCCCTTTCRCGCCTATGGAGAAAAACCTCCTCCAACCACTTGTTTCATGAACGTATTAAAATTACCTCATTAACAGTCTAAACCCGTGTTCCCAAGGGCCCTCAATGCTGTGTCAGACAGAGGGGGGAATCCAAACCTCAGTAGGTTACCAATGCTATCGTGCCTGGTGCCCATTTCATTTTTTTTTCTGCCGGGTGAGAGTTTTCATTGCACTTTTTCAGTCAGAAAAGCGCGTTTTCTCCCGCGGGCGCGGGGCGAGGCCGGCGGCAGAGCCCCACGCCGGGCAGGTGCAGCGACGAGCTGCGTTTTGGTAACATCACTTGGAAAAGGGGCAGTTTGGGGGGGG